>WAAG01002910.1:4331-36945 GCA_013390105.1 Tichodroma muraria | reverse complement strand
TGCTCCGCCGTGAGTCCCTCCCCGCGGCGGCGCGGCCCCGGCGCGGAGCTCCGCGGAGCGCGCCCCAGCTCCGCCATCCCGCGCGGAACGGGCTGGGAGGTGCAGCCGCGCGGCCCCGGGCTCGTCCCGAATCCAAGTAAATCCCCCTCTCCATCGCTTAGCGCCCCCCGGTCAGTAACTTTTCCTGCCGTGCCCACGCTACTGCGCGGTGTGGAGAGCGCCGCCGGCCCGGCCACCTCTGCGGCCCTCCGCGGGGCGGTGAGAAGAGATGGAGGGGGAGGGAGGATGCGCAGGGAGGAGGACGGGCTCCGAAAAGCTTCGACCTCTCCCGGTTGGAACCGGCCGGCATCTGCCCGAGGCATGCGCCGTGCGCGGCCGGTGCAGGGACGGGGCTGGGCGGGGGATACTGGGCGGGGACACGGGAGGCCCCTGACCCCCCAGTCCCGTGAGGCGCATCCCCTGAGAGCTTCGTCTGCGCCTCCCCCTGTCCGGTGACAGCCCCCAGCCGTAGCAGCTGTGCCTCTCCTCAAACTTCACCTGTGCATCCCCCGGGGACTTGCTACCCCTGCGAGCCTCAGCCGTGCCTTCACCTGCAAGGTGCACCCATGCACCCCATGAAAGTTTCATCTGTGCCTCTTGCTCCGGTAAGGTGCTCCTGTGCACCCCCTGTGCAGTCATCTCTCGTTAACATCCCTGTATTCCCCTGCCAGGTGCACATGTCCCTCTAAGATGCACCCGTGCACCCTCCCTACAAGTTTCATCCCTGAATGTCCAGGGAGATGCACTCTGCCATCAGGGAGCGTGGCTGTGTCACTGTAACTCTGCGGGATTTGCCTTCCCGGAGCTCACAGGCTACACTTTGGTCCTCAGGAAGATGCAGTGACTGGATCTTTGCTTCAAGCTAAAGCTTCATTTCATTGTGATGATTTCATAGTGGTTTCATTGCTTCACTTTTCTATTAAAAACAGTTCAGGAGTATGAGAGGAGGGAGGGAGGGAAGGATTAGATAAGGACTTGGAAGCCTTCCCACCCAGAGGAGCGGAGCCAGCACCCCACAGGCTTGCACTGCATTGGGCATCCCTAGTGAGAAGCTGCTCCTCGGGTGGCTGTGGGACCTGCTTGTGGCCAGGCACTGCAGTGCTGCCAGGCTGCTTGAGCACCCGCAGAGTTCCCCTCTCTAACGAGCATCGCCTGCAACTGCAGCCGGAGCAACCCACAGCTCCCAAAGCCTCTGACTGTCTGCACTGGAGATCAAAATACGGGATTATAAAAGGCGGCGTGGCACAGGTACAATAGTGGATGAGTTGGCCAAAAGAGCATCTCCTGCTCCAAAGCAGAGCCTCCTGTGGGAGGGAGATCACCCCAATGAGGAGAGGCAAGGCACATGGCACCCCTGCATTCCCCCCTAACATCTCATGTCGTCAAGGAAGGAGTAGTTGGACTCCTGCACTTGAGAGATACCTGGCAGCCCCAAATTCACCAACACAGAGTCAGTGGATGGGGGGAAAAAGCTGAAAAATTCAGGGCAGTGTTTGCCTTTGAATTCTGAAAGCTTCAGGCCAAAGATAGGTTGCTGTTTCAGAAATATAATTAAGATAATGCTTAGTTCCCACATGCCTGGGTTAAGCAGGCATTTATTTTTATTTCATCCTTTCTAGTCAGATACATTCCTTATTTATGAAATTACTACAGTAATAAAAACAACCCGTTCCTTAAAAAAAAGCCAAAAACAACCTACTGCAGTTATGTAACAGCCAAGGGAGCTCCCAATTCTGGGCTATGGACCTGAGTGTTTGCAGATGAGTTATCTTTAGAAAAGCACTAAATACTTGTTTACTATTTATGCTGCCACATTTGAGCATCTTATGAGCAGTAATTAATATCTCCTGGTCCCCCGAGATAAGGGGGTATCATCCTTGGCCACAGCAAGGGAACTGAGTCACAGAGGGACACAGTGATTTATGCACCATCATGCAGTGACTCAAAGAAGACACAAAGCACTGGACCAAATTTCCTGAATTTTTCCCTACTGTATGAATGCCAAACGTTGCCTTTATCATTGCAAAGCAAGGATTCAGCTTTCTCTGTAAATGGGGGTGAAGGGGAGGTTCTCAGGGTGCTGCACAATGGGGAGGAGGGAAGGAGGAGCTGAAAGCTGTGACTGACCAAAGCAAATGTCGATGAAAATTAAGGGCCTCTGTGAAATCAATTGCAAAAGCCAGCCAGGTTCACAGACGGCAGATTTGGGTCCCTGGAATGAAAAGGATATTGTTAACAGTAGCTTTCTGGCAAGGCAACTGCTCTGCCAGGAGCTTTTGGTCTTTAGAGCACAGTTGTCATCCCAAGTCACTGAGGATTTTACTCTTGAGTTTACTTCAGCTCCTTCAGGACCTGAGCATAAATCTCCCACATGCCATGACCGACTGCTGAACCTCACGGATAGAACTAATTTAATTAAGATGGACAGTTTAAAGTTTGAATGTCGTGCCAGTGCTCTCAGCAGCTCTCACTGCTCAGTGTAAAACAGCAGATTGTACAGATGTTTGATCCATTGGTACGCTGGGGAAAAAAAACTGGGATAATGAGGGCAGGCTATGTGACTCTGGGGGCTGAGGAGGTTTGAGTATTTCAGTAAGAAACATGCTTTGCTTTCAGCAGGTCTGCTTTAGGCTGACTTTGCTTTGGATTAGCACATCAAACCAGTAAGCCTTGGAAATGCCATTATTTATCCTTCCCAAATCAGCAGCTCTCATCTTGGGTCAAGGGGAGTTGCTCCCTCTCACAAGCCCTAGGAAATACCCAGCAAATGTAGAGCAGAATTACCAATTCCTCTGCTGACAAGATCACGCCCTGCTCTTTGTCTGAAATTTTAGGTTTTCTGTCCAACCCTGGGCTTTGCATGACTTGAAATATCTTCCAACCAGATTTTACTGTAACTCTCGAAGCAGTGAGATCTCTGTGATTGCAAATCAGGGCAACGATTCTGGAAGAGCAGTTGCTCTCCCAAAGCACCTATACCTAAGGAGTGGGGAACACTAAGCAGGTCCTCTGCAAACTTCCATGACCCACTGCTCAGTGTCTACTGGACAAGGAGATGTCCTGCTGGCTCTTCTGCAAAAGCTGCAAGCAGCCACAATCCTTTGTTCATCAGGGGCTGTATCTATCAACCTCAGCAATTAACTGGTTGACAGCAAAAGCAGCCCCAGGTTATATTAATGCAGTGATTCCGGAACAGCTCATCCCAGCAGGATGAGGCTATCAGGGATGGCTCCCACCCTGTCCTTTGCAACGTCTCCATCAGTGAGCAGGGGACAAGATATTCAGGTTTAAAGATCTTCTCAACTGCCTCCAGGTTCTCCTTCAACCTGGACCTTGGTAATTTCAGCTGTTTTTTCCATGCTTGACCCAAGACGACCGGAGCAGGCTGAGCACCCCCGGCACCTCTAGCTGATTGGTCGCAGCAACCTCCCACCCTCCTGCTTTGCTGGGCTGGGGAAAAAGTAAAAGCCTCTTTGTTGACTGCAGATGTGCATATGAATGTGAGGCATTTGCCTAATAAATATCTTCCCAAAGGGGGATTAATTAGCATCCCAAGGTTTCCTCATTGCACTCCCTCTGACTGCAGCAGCTCTGCAGCACCTTCTCTTAGGGATGCTGGTTTCCTGCTGAGAGCGTGTTGCTGGCCCCTTTCCCTGCACAGACCCCCAGGGCTGAGGATTCACAAAGCTCCTGCTCTCCAGGAGCCGACACAGGCAGCAGCTCCCGTGCTGTGTGTGTGGCAGTAACCACACACACATCTTGGTTTCCCCAGTCCCGCCATTCACCGTGGCCCATCACAGCAGTGATGAAGGCTCCCTCCTTCCCTGCATGTCTGGGTGCTGTGAATAAGTCACTATAAAACCTGACATGCCAAATTATTTCCAACTGGTAGAAATCCATGAATTGGTAACCAGGGCCAGAGGTGGGATCTGCTGACACACACACACCTCTGCTGGTGTTGGAGCTGGCTGGTTTTTGCTTTGGGCACAGCAAAGTGGGAAAACAGGCCCCTTTGGAGTCACAGAGCGTCACAGCCCAGTGTGGATCTCAAACAGATCGAATGAATCATGTGCTAAAAGCAGTTGAGTTTATATGCAAAAGGGAGTTCAGGGTGACTAGCTCAGCTATGTAAGTCTCCCCGGGGGATCTCTGAAGATTAATCTCTTCCTACAACTTTTTTTGGGCTGAAAGAATTTTGTGGGTTGTGAATTTAATATGAATGTTTCCCAAACAGTGTGCACACCCACGGCTGGCTTTATCCTCTGTCAAATGGGGATTTTGGAACTTGCATGTACATTTAATGTACAATAACATCTATGTTGAAGAAACCCCATTCTAGATCAAAGCAACATTAAAATCTGAGCTATGTAGCAATTACTTAGAGATTTATCTAGAGCATCTCATTGCAGCCATCAATAATACTTTCAAAGAAAGAAGCATTCAAGGCCAGAGTGGATGGGACTCTGAGCAACCTGGTCTAGTGGAAAGTGTCCTCACCCATGGCAGGGCATTGGAACTGGATGTTCTTTAGGGTCACTTTGAATCCAAGCCATTCTATGATTCTAGGGAGATTTTAAGCATCTTCATTTAAGGAGTTGTATTTTCTGACACTGGATATGAAGTCCTGGGGAGACAACATATCTTTCTTCTTTATAATATTTTTCCTGCAAGGTCAGATTTAAAAAAAAAAAAAAAAAATTCCCCCCAAATGTTACCAAAGACTTTCACTTCAATTAGCTGTAGGAGACAGAGCTGTGCAAGCAGACCGAGCTCTATGATGTGTGGGGGAGGCTGTCCAGGGGCTGTGTTGGGAGCACAAGGCTATGAAGGAGAGGACAGGACTACATATGTCCTGAGAAAAGCTGAAAGCACGAGAGCTCTTATGCACGTGGGAATAACAGGTGGTGTGAGCCAGGAAATGCTCATTTCTTGGGGTTTTCAGTGCAGGACTTTGCACCTTCTTTGTAAATTAGCAGCATCACTTTGGAAAATTACCTTCCTCCACAGTCAGTTCCTTCTCTTGCTGTAAATAACTTCCAGCCACCTGAATTTTGGCTACCTGCTTGGGTCAGCAGGGTAGCACTATTACAAAATCTGCTGTATCATGAACAACTCTGTCAATGTGTATCCATCTTCGCTAAGGAAGAAGGGGAGAACATGAGGTTAATGACTGTACTTTTGACCAACAGCTATTTTGCTGGTGTTTTAAACAATGATTGTTTTGACTAACAATCACCAAAGTACAACTGTAGCTTTATTATGGGATTTGGATGAGGAGCATCCTATTTACTCTCCACATGGCAGGCACTGCAGCCTGACAGCAGGCAGGGGGGAAGGAGTTTGAAAAGGACCAAAGGGAGGTAAAAGGAAAACAGGAAGAAAATTGGAGCAGAGAAGGTATGAGGATATTCTGTAGCAAGGACAGGAAAATTAGATGTCAAACCAACCACGGGTATAAAAACCTCAAAATACTACTACTAAATGGCCTGGTTCAAGATGAGCTCTGCAATGATAAGGCAGGAAAAGATGTGACAAGGTTACTTGAAGTTTTTCTGGCTACATTTGGGGGTCAGTTCTGCTGCTGAGCAAAGGAAAGTCACATTTTCAGCTTGGCCTGCAAGGCTGTCCTATAACTGCTTGCAAGGTCCAGCAAATGCCCCAACTCTTCCAACAGCAATATGTGTGTAGCCTCGGGGGAGGCAATATAGATCATCCACTGTATGGGATGGGCTCATGTCAGAGCTGACTTTACACTGGTTTTTCCAGCACTTGATCCAGGCTGGGGTTTTCCTTTTCTTTCATAATGCCTTTTAGCAAGGAGCTGAAGCAAATTTTCAGGTATTTCCAGTTTTCCTGCTCAGTGATGCCCCCAAGCCACACTGCTGCATGACACAGACCACAGATCCCCTTCCCTCTGTACATGGGGTGGGGGGGACGCTCACTCCAGGTGACACAGAGACCTGGGCTCCTTGTGGAGAAGCAACACATCACAGAGAGAGGCATCTGACTGATCCTCCCTTCTCTGTGGAACTCAAGTTCTTAAAATCACACTTCCCACAGCTGCCTGATGCTTGGTCCTCTTCTCTACAGAGATCCAGTATACAGAGGAGTCCAGCATCCTCCTCGGGGACAGTTTGAACATGGGGACAGGTGTTGGGCATCATCAATTAGGGTCCACAAAGAGGTTTCTAGGGAGCCCTGGGCAGACTCTGAGCTGGCCACAGACAGCAGTGTTCACATGTGCCCCCTGCAAAGGGCATTCCAGACATCTGCTCAAGGAAGGTTCCACCTGAAAGCTCACTGGTGGGGCAGGAGGATAGACCTGCTGGAGCAGGACACAGCCACACATCTGCTTCACAGACTGGTTTCCAGTGTTAGATGCAGACTTGCCCGGAGAACCAGGAGTCCCCATTTTCCTTGTGTAGATGAAGCTAGAGCAGCTTCAGCCTAGGCTCTCCTGAGAAGTCCAGTTTGGTTTTCTCTGTGTGCTGCTGATTTTGCTGTAGTGGGGATGTTTTGATCCTTGTGTGCCCTGCTTCTTTTAAAACTGAAGTCCTAAAATCTCGTGAAGTTTGAAAGATCCGGTGGCATTTTCATAGTGGTGAGGTTGCTATGTTGATTGCACTGGGCAAATTAAAAAAACACAGTGCCTTCCCATGGCATCACAGTCCAGAGCAATGAGCACGGCCTGGCACCCTGCAGAGGCCAGGGCAGGGAAGAGGCCATCCTGCCATTGTGGGCAGATAAAATTGGGCTGAAACACAACCACAGTGAGCCAGCCTTGAGTCACCTGTGATCCTGCATCCTCAGTGTTGGTGCTGAACTGCTCCCTCTTTGTCGGACAGCTGCTGTGCCTGTCTGTTTGTCCAGCTGGGAAAGTGGGTGAACACCTTCCCAGAATGAAACCACTGTGCAAACACACACTCATGCCATTATCCTGCAGCTCACAAATGAATTTGAACTTGATTAAAAGCAGAATCAGGGCAACTGATACAGCAGGGGCCAGGGAAGCAATGATGAATACAGGCAAGAGGTGCAGGGCTGGAGCTGCAGAGGCAGGATGACAGCAGCTGTCTTCAGAAAACAGCAACCTGTGACCCTGGAACAAAGGAGCCTTATTGCGAGAATACCAACAGAACTCAGGCAATGCTGCCAGCCGGCCAGGGGAAGGAAGGAGGTTTTCATGTCCCGAAAGTAGACAGCTTCGTGCTGATGTGGCCCGAGGATGAATCCACTCCAAACTCGAGAAAGGTGCACGTAGTTCCTTGGGAAACAAAGAGCCGGTGCAGCTTCAGCTGCAGGAGGTGCCTCCTGCGTGGAGAGGAGCCAGACGAGCTGATCTCCGCACGTTCGAGTTTTGCTCTTGTATTTTTGCCCCACCATGGAGCCAGAGGGAGCCAGGGAGCCCGAGGCTGCCCTGGGATGCTTGGAGGGGAGCGGAGCGGCCCCGGGGGGCAGGGCTGGCTGGGGAGCGGGGTGCACCGTCCTGGCCGGGCTAGGGAGGACGAGCGGGGCTCATGCCACACTGCGCAGCGCCGCGCAGGGAGCGGGAGAAAGCAAACGCACGCAGACCTCCAGCGGCCCTCCCGAGTACTACACGGCACCGCCACCGCCACCGCCACCGCCACGCCAGGGACGGGGACGGGGACCTCGCCTGAGGCGCCTCTTCTTCCCCTGCCACTGCAAGTGAGTGAACAAGAGCTCGTGTGCACAGTGAGGGGTGCTGCAGGAAAGCAAAGAGGTATGGAAGAGTTATTCCTCTTCTCCCTGCTTCAGTGGCCAGTGCCTCAAGCATAAGCAAGGTCGGCCGAGGCTGCGGGCTGTGCTTCAGGTCTCGGGGTTAGACAGGACAGCGCCCGTGCAGCGAAGCACTGTGTGACTGCCCCGTGGCAGCCCTGGGCCCCGTCTCGCTTCTGAGGCCCAGCGCCTGCAGCTTCTCTAGGAGGGCGCTCTCAGGCACAGGTCCCTGGAAATGCAGATAAACCTGCACAGCCCTAATGTGGGTCTGGGACCTGGCGTGGGCTCAGCTGCTTACAGCCCCTGCTGCGCATTGGAAACACAGAACCTGAGAGCAGGTGAGACAGTCATGGATTTCGTTTCCCATACTTGACCATATGCTTTCTTACAACGAGGGACCAGTGCTGAGGAATGCTCAGTGGGAAACACTGAAGGTCCAGAAAAGGTCTGCTCTAAAGATTTTTACAGTACATCTCTCAACACTGGGACAAGCATCACACATAACCTCTCACCCACAGGAATGGGTGCAGTACAGAAACTCTGTGCCTCCCTCCTTCCCCTTTACTCCCTCCTTCTCTGAGATGCAGAAGGACTTTCCCATGGATACCTTCCCTCCTGATGTTCTCATCCAGGCAGCCACAAGGCTTGAACTCATCAGCTTCATGTGATTTCATCAAAACCCTTCTAACAACCACCAGTTCTTCATGTGCCTCTATTGTAAACACCTCCATAAGGAATGGTTACTCATTTACAAGGTAGTGCTCTACGTGCCAGTCCGGTGCTCCTGCAAGAAAAAAAAGTAGCAATATAAACCCCTAGGGTTTGGTGATGATTTCCTGGGTTTAACAATGACCAAGGAATTAGGTTTGCGGCTTTTTTCTTTTGTGATCTCTTTGCAGCACATGGCTGGTTTTACTTAGCCTAATTTCTTAGCCCCAGTCTCTTCCATGGCTTTTTCTGACTTTCCTGATGTCCATCACCTTCCCATCGTGCCCTCTGCAAGAGGCAGATTTATCTCAAAATTCAGGACAAATTATTTAAATACCAATGAGGTATCTTGTGAGGCTACAACAAACAGGTTTTATAAGGGAAAAACCAAGAGTTGTACTGAACACAAAAGGGAAAATCAGAGGATTTGAGTTCAAGGCTTAGTGTCTAATTTCAGAATGTCCAAGTGAGGATTGAAGCCTGGTAAGAAAAACCTCCTTCCTTGCTGTCCCCCGTCCACCCACTGGTGCTCTCTGGGGAGTGCTGCTGACTGCTTCAAAATCCAATTTCTGCACTGGCAGTGGCATGTTGGGCCTGGCAGTAACTGCTTTGCCGGACAACTCTCTGCTTTTCACTGCCTGCATGCTAGGGGACTAGAGCAGCTGGGATGTGGTGCTGGGATAGTGCGATATGTCACAGGGCTGCAAGAAGCACCACGCTTTTGGGTCAGCACCCCCTGCAGTCAGCTGCGCACTCACTCCATGAGTGACACACCAAGGCTTGGGGCTCAGTGCCTTGCATTTGCTGAGGGTTGGAGCCTTGAATCAGCAGCACTGAGCCAACAGCCTTCTCCATCCCATCCCATCCCATCCCATCCCATCCCATCCCATCCCATCCCATCCCACATCCAGCTGGTCTCTGCTGTATCCTCCCACTGCACTCTGGGGTGCCCTACCTAGTGGGAAAACTTTTGAGGGCCCACAAGTTCCCTTGCTGCTGCTCACCCTCCGCTGTTCCCTGACTACCCCGTGCTATTTCCAGTACATCTCCAGAAAATAGCTCGCTCCCCCCGACACCAATGACTCTCTGCAGCAGGGAGCGAACTCAGCAATTTACCACAGGGATTCTGATTCTTATTTTAGACTCCTATTTTAGCCTTCTTTTTCTTTCTAAATTTGTTAAGTTAATCCTTTTTACAGCTCTGGGAGCGAGGTGCAGCATCACAGGGCCCCCAGAAAAACTTACTGGCTTCTCAGCTTCACTCCCTGCAACCTGCTTTCCTCACCTTGCCCCCATGAGCCCCCTTTAATTTGGACAATAAAAAATGCTCTGAGCTAAGCTGCTGCTTTTTATTACTATTATTATTTTTAAAGCTGCAAGCATCACTATCTCTTCAACTACAGCAGAGAAGGTGAAATGGAAAGTTTGGGGTTTGGGTATGCCTGATCCAGGATGGCAGCAGTGTTGCTTGGGACTGAAAACTTCAGTCCTAATGTAAATCAAAACTGGAGGTGATATCTATTACCATGCAATCTGCTCCATCTCTATATCCCTCATTGCAAATAGTCCTTCTCAAGACCACGCTTTGCCATGGGATCTGCCTTGTGCCTGCCATGTACAGAAACCTGGTCTCCAGAAAATCTGTGAGTGACATCTGTGGGTCATCTCAGTTTCAGTGGCTGGGAAGAGGGTGATTTGCTGTGGTCATGCGAGTCTCTTTTCAGTTGTTTTAGCACATCAACACGCTGGTACAACCGGCCCAGATGACATCTGTTGTTTCTGCAATGCCAGCTATGTATCATCTTGACTCATTTTCTATTAGATCCAGCTGTTCTGGCTGATATGCTATTGACCTTTTCAGCTGGTTCAGCACTTGGCTACCAGGAGGTCACTGGATGCCACTTTGAAACAGGCTCAGTGCTTACAGCTTTTCTGCTGGGGTGAGGATGGATTTCATCCACCTGTTTTGAGTGTGAGCACCTTGAAAGATCAGCTGGCCTTTGCTACCAGCACAAGGTCACTGCCATACCTGTAGGCTTCAGGATGCATCCATAAATCAGTCTAGCCCTGAAGCTTCAGTAGATTGTGTCATCTGGAATGTGCAGCTCAGCAGCTCATGCCCCCACTATTGGTAATCACAGGTTCGCATCACAGCGTGACCAGGTACTGACTTCAGCTTTGTTAGGTGAGAGGAGATGCCATAGTGATGCATGTACTAAAAATACCTATTAAATATGTAGAAGCTCTGGGGCAAACCATGGCCAGGACTTGGGAGAGGGGGAAGGATAGAAAGGCAGGGTGAATGACTGACCAATACACATAACTGCAATACAGGAGATGGGAAGTAAGCAAACAAAAAAATGTTGGGATGTCATACTTCATAGAGTGACTTGCTCTTGTGGGCAGTGATTTCTCCAAGTAGCTTTATTTTTTATTTTTGTTCTTCTGTTTGCCCATGTTCAGCCTCTAATACAGCATTTCTTGTTGAGATGATGCCAGAGTTTATGAAGATTTCCTTCATCAAGTACAGTGTTTCCATACTATTCTAGGGCAAAGTTAGTCTGATCTGTCATTAGAAACCTTTGTAGATGGGGAGTCTGAAGTTTTCTTCAGTAACTCAATCCCTGTTTTTATTGTCTGGTGTTTAAATCTCCTTTTAGTTACTTGTCTAACTCGAGCCACTTTTGCTGGATATTACTCCAATTATCTGTTGTTCTCCTGTCAGGAGCTGAAGGACAATGACTGACTAGCTCTATAGCAACCTTTTATGCATTGGACGATTATCCTCTTTTGGTATTTTAGCTTCCTTTTCTAGACTGAATAAGCCAAGACCCATCTGAAACCCAGAGATTCATCTCTTTGTTGCAACCCTTGTGGTTTGCAGCGTGTTTCTGCCTTGGTTCCCAGAGCCATTGCCACAGCCTGACTTCTTCAGGAGGCTTCCCAGGAGAGGACACAACCTGTGTCTTTGGCTTTGAGCTTCTTGGTGGTTTTGGCTGCTCCTGGTGCTGTGGACAGGGAAGGAAATGGAGCAGAATCTGTCCTTCAAGGCTTTTGCTTTGCCTTTGCTAGTGCAAAAGCCCGTGCAACACTTCTGGAGCAAGGCAGCCTGGGCTGGTAGTATGTCTTTTTGAGGGAACATGCCTGGATACACTTTTCCTCCCCTTCCTGTAGGGAGAAGGTAGAAATCTGCTCTCCTTGGGCTTTTCCCACAGGTTTCCTTTCCTCTCTGTAGGTGGGAGTTCATGTAACTGGTGTGCAGTCACAGAAGGCCACCTGGGCCAGATGTCCCATACCTTCTGGGAAAAGGAGGATAGGAGAAGGACAAATGCAAGTCAGCTCCCAGACACCACATCCATACCATGGTGAGATACGTATTCCTTATGGTTGGGTCTACACTGAAGCCCCCCTGGGTCCCCAGTGCTGAGGAGAAGTTTTGAAGAGTTTCACTTAATTTCTGCTTTCAATAATTCCCTGCATGTCTCAGAGGCCCCAAGGGGAATCTGTATCCTGCTCAGGGACTTCCCTCCATCACTTGTGGCAGGCATGAGGCTGTTTGTAGGCTGGAGGAACACACTGGGAACAGCACGTTTAGCTTGTTTTGCTATCTCAGAGGGACTGATTGTAGGGAACAGCTGGTCCGGCCAGGAGAGAAGTGAGATAGCGAGATGCCAGATGAGTAGGACTGAACAGAGCTTGTCCCAACTTGCCTGTCCCTTCCAGCAGATCAAACCAAAACTGAGCCACCCCAGCAAGTCACTCAGATGAGGGCAAATGCAAGTCAGTGCCTTAATTTTAAAAACCAATTTTCCTCACAGAAAAGGACCTGTTTGAAGGACCCAGCACCCTGCCTTCCTTCTGCCCTGCTCTGATCCTCAGAGACTCCCAGGATATTTTACTGTACTGCTAATAATGCTCAATTTTTTCTACCGGAGGCAATCTTCATTGTAAATTCTGGTTGTAAATCCTTGTAAATATCATGCTGGTTACAGCTTCCTTCAGGGACATCCATCTCCTCAGCCCAGGGGCAGGTGGTCATTGCAGGGGATGTTCCAAGACTGCTGGTACTTCTTGCCCCAAGGTACTTTACAAATTTTTGTCTCTCCTCCTGAGCCAGCCTTGGCTCATCGTGTGGGGGAGATCAAGTTGTCAGCTACTGAACTCTCCTGCTAGAATGCTGAGGTGCTGGGGCCCTGCAAGAACTTTGGTCCAGATTTAGAGGTCTTACATTAAGTGTCCAGTTTAATCACAGTGCTTAATGTCAGGAAAGGGATGTGATCTACCCACCAGACGTGACTGCCTTGGCAGTGGGGAGAAGCTCTACAAGAAGGAGTATGAACACAGGCATAATCTCACTCTTCCAGTAACATTTGGGTAGAGAATATTTTCTGTTTAAGCAGATGAGGACAGTAGAGTGTTCTTGCCTAAAGAGAGGAAGGTCATGCGATTTCACAGCCTACCTGGTGTCCAGCTGCTCTGTATGGGGAGGAACCTTCCCCAGGCCACCAGTCTGTCTGCCACACCAGGCTGCCTGTCACAGCCACCAGTCCCCTGCAGATGGTCCAGTGCCTGCAGACTACCCTCAGTAGTGCTCTATGCCTCTGTATGAGCAGCTGAATGGGGCCCATGCTGGCTCTGCTTTGCAAAACCAGACTCTGGTACAGGTAGGCAGTGCCTGGTGGGGTCCTTGCACACAGACTCCAAGATGTCATTGTTTGAGACTGGAGCAGCTCCAGCTGATCTGATTACTGACTGTTGTTGTGACTGTTTGGGTTAAACAACTGCTGCAAAACTGGGCTTTGGGTAGCCCTTGATTTAGCTGCACACACTACAGCCTTCCCTGCAGGACAATGCCTGGCCCCCAAGCATGTGTAGCCAGAGCTCGGCAGAGTGTGATTTTCTCTCCCTGTGAAATTTGTTAGGGTGTCAAAGAAAAGAATAATAAATCTGTTATGAGTTGTCAGGAAAAGCCACAATCACCAGAGTGTTTTCCAGCTGTAAACCTGAAGAAAGATTCCAGTGTGTGCAACTGAAATGTTTCACTTCCATTTCAAGAATGCAGCAATTGCCGGTCACCCCACTCCAGCTGCAAAACAATATGTGTTCAGCAATGTCAAGTGTGGTTCAAAAAATACTTTTCCAACTTGCAAAATTACTCGAAGCCAACTTTTTTTTCAGCAGAACACAATGTTTTTAGCTCATCTGATCAATTTTTAATTTTCCCATGAATCTTGTTAGCCCAGCAGCAATCCAATAAACTCCAAAGGGTAGCTGGGTCTGCCATTTCTGTGAGCACTAGAGGAATAAATGTGGTGTGTGGAGTGATTTATGCAAGTTCACTTGTGTTTCCCAGTTGTGGTTGCAGTTCCCCTGCAGCTTCAACACTCTTCAGGAATCTTCTTGCTTCTTGCCCTACTGCTGTGCTCCTGAATGGGCTGTCTGGGTCTCCCATCTGTGCTGCTTTCTCCCAGCCTACCCACACCAGATCAACCTGTCACTGTGATGAGCGTGGAAAAAGGAGCCAGGAGTGGGGCTAAGAAGTGTCTGTGTCAGCCCACCTGCCTGCCCAGCAGTGTCAGGCCAACGCCTCCACCAGACTGCTCTGACTGTGGTGGCAAAAGGAGGAGACATCAGAGGAGGACAGCAAGGCTGGGGGAAGCACAGAGAAGCTGGGAGATAGTGGCATTTGGAAGTTTATTTCATAAAGATGTATTTCAGAGGGAGGATTTAACTCTGGTGCATGAGGAAAATGTCTCGTTAGGGAACAAGACAGAAGCAGTCATTTTGTTGTTAGGCATCTGAAAGGATAATGGATTTCTGATGAGCTCTGAGACCTGCAGAGCTTCTCTTGGGTCTTAGATGTGAAGTCAAGCATGGAATGAAATCAGTTCCTGGGATGAGTTAATATTTAGCATTATCGAATGGTGAATGGGAGACAAGGCAGGGAGGGAGTCTGTGCATGGCAGTCAGGCCTTGTGTCCTGCCAGGCACAAGAGTCATGGAGAGAGTCCCACATGGAATCTCTCTCCCATGAGAGAATTGAGTCACTCAGGAACAGTGACTGAGCCAAGACAGCTGGAGAGCAAAGATCCCAACCATATCCCTGCAAGGGGAGAAACAAAGGTATTCCCACTGCTCCTTCAGTCTCTAGTTGCTGTTGAGGATGTACTCAATGACTCAAGTTATGCTGCTTGAGGAGAATCCTCATCCTTAAAAAGAAGAATCAAGAGAAGCTGAGATCACAGCAGTACTTATAAGTTCCTCCTGGATGCTAAACTCTTTGGGATGACAAATTCCCTGGACTGCATCTCTAAAGCACATAACCACAGACCCACTTTTCCTCTAGGGTCTCTGTGTCTGCAACAGGAATGTGTAGTTCTGGTGTGGCCTCCTGGGACCTGGCGTGTCTGTGGGCTCTTCTCCAGCACGTTAATAGCTGGTGGCTGTTCCACAGGGCTCCTTGGGCAGATTTGGCTTTGACTGGGGACAAGGAATCATAGAAAGTTAAGTGATTTCTTCCTAATGTCTAACCTAAATTTCCCCTCTTTCAATTTTTATCCATTACTCCCTGGCCTATCACTACAGCTTCTGATGAAAAGTCCCTCTCTGTCTTCCCTGTAGGCCTTGTTCAGGTACTGGAAGGTTCCAGTGAGATATCCATGCAACCTTCTCTTCTCCAAGCTGAACAGCCCCAACTTTCTCAGCCTGTCTTTGCAGGGGAATTGCTCCAGTCCTCTTATCAACTTTGAATTCCCATTTGCTTTGTTGAACTTGAGGAGGTTTACACTGGCCCACCTCTCAAGCCAAAGCTGCCCATCACTTTCCTTGCTGGCTGGGGGATCAGGGATGGCCTCAAGGGTTAACAGCTGCTGCCAGCTGTGGCTCTCCAGCAGGGACAGGGAGGGCCCAGGCACCCTGCCAGGAGGTAATGCTGGTTGAGCACTGCTGGCAAAGACTTCAAACCCCTCAGCTAATTTCAGATGTTCTGCTTGTGACATGGAAAGCTGCATTCCCATCTAGGAAAGAGCTCTTCCCTGGGACTAGGAAAGGAGGGGACTATTTATTAATATAACATTGTCAAGAGTGGCGCATCTATCTTACTGAAAGCCCTGTCCCAGGTGGTTTCCTTCATGTGACGCTTTTCCTCCAAGGAGCCCCAAATATGCTGCAGAAGAGGCCATCACAAAACACTGGAGACACAATTCAGGACAACCACTCCTTCTTCCAAGAGTCTGAGAGAATAAAATATGCAGAATATTAAAATCAGAGAGAAAAAAATGGGCAAAGTCATGCTTACTTTTCCACATTGGCAAAGTTACATATAACTTTTTATCTACAATAAAAATAGCTACACCTGTATCTATAATAAATAAAACCTTTTCTTTAAGCCAGTTAAAAGGGAGTTTTAGCCAGATCACACTTGGACCCTACATGTCAGTAGCAGAATGTCCTGCCTGTCTGCGAGGCCCAGGTAAGGAAACAGAAGCATGCTTCTCTCCAACTGGAGATGCCTTTTTTTTTAGCTCTCCCCGGTTTAGGAGTTGCTGGGGAGGTCCTTAACCTAAGGAGAGCCACCCAGGCTCCCTTCAGTACTCCCTTGTGGAGACAAACCCTCTTCTGCTGCAGTAGAAGACTAAACATGGAAACCATTCTGAGAAGGCTGAGTTCCCCAAGTCTGGCCTGGGAAGGATGATGGGAGTGGAGACCTTTAATCAGTGAGGGATTTCCCAGAGTATGGTGTTGACAGATGCCAGTAATGAGATCATGGAAGAGGCATCAGCATCAGATGACCTGATCAGTCTGTCTTTGTCCTGGACATGTGTCTAGCCCAGAGCCTCTACCCTGTAACGCACTGGGTTTGTGGTCTGTTGACAGCACAAGATACACATGGCCTGTGACAACACTCTGCAAGGCTGAAACAGTGTCCCTAGCCCTTGCCACAGTCTGTCTCCCACCTTCTCTAGTGACAGCCATTGTGATGATCAAAGCTGCTGGAGTTAGGAAGTTTGGGATGGGGATTGCTTCCTGTCTGTTGTCAGCTATATAGTGAAGTTTTACTCCTAGATGCTTGGTCCCCTAGGGAAACAGATGTGTGGTTGTAAGGATGTCACGATTATTACCATGACTCTTCTCAGGATGCTACAGGGTAATGCATTCATCCCCTGCTTTGCTGTCCCTTTTGGTTAAATATGTCACAGTGCCTTGCAGACTGGCCCTGCCTTAGATCCTGTAAATGTGGTGTCACTGGGATTTTCATGTCCTAATCCCCACGTCTGAAAGTTTCAGTCAAAACTGAGAACAGGATGAGGATGAGGACTCCTCTCTGACCTTCTGGTTTTAGAGATGGGAGAGTGCTTTGTGCAGGCACTGAGAGGGCAGTGAGGATCCTGCTGCACAGGAGCTGCTGGTGCCAGGACACCAGAGTGGGAAGAGTGAGTGCCACTGACTCTGACAGCAATCCTGAGGCTTCGGTATCATGTTGTGTCTGTTCAGTGTCAGTTACTTGGGACTTGGTGAAATTTAGGTTTAGGACATGTTTCTTTCTCCACAATGGTTAAAAAAGCCTCAGATTTATATGAATAAACCTGCTTATTTTCAGTCCAGAAAAAATAAGGAATGTCATGTACTTCCATACAGTGCTTCAGGTTTCCTCATCACTCAGGGGTTGTGCAGTTGAAGATTGTGTCTCTGCTGGGCCTAAGGGACACCAAGAAATTCTCAGCATCACAGCTGATCATCTGAATAGAGAAGCAGAAAGGGAACAAAATCTCCATGCTGAAAGTAGCAAATCCAGGCATGAAAAATGCAGTGACATCCACAGCAACAAGCCTCTGGCACAGACAAAATCTCCTCAATCTCCTGGTTTGCCCTGACACTGTCTGCTTGTTATAGCTGCAGAAGGCTGTAGGAGCACTGGGATGTGCCCTCCAGACCCTCCATGCTGGGGTCACGCAGTATCTGATGTTACTGCCACAGCTGAGAGTCCCACGTGGCTTCCTGGGAGTCTCCATCTGAGTCCTCCGACCCTACAGCACAGATGTTCCCATGCTCCATGGGTATGTCAGGATTTCTGGACATCTGCTTGCCTGGTAAGATCAGCTGCCCCAGTCAGGCTGCCTGACATGTGTAAATTATGGACAAATGTGCTGCAATCTACAAATGCCACCAATACCAATACCAGAGAGCACGTCCCCAGGAACATGGAGCTGGCTGCCCTCGCCTAGTTGTGATGTTTTGTGCACATGTAGCAAGTGCTTTCTGTCATTAGCTCTCACAGATCTTCCTTATAAATACACCTTGGCTTAACAGGCTTGCGGCAGAGAGTGGGAGTTTTTCCTTTGGTTCACAAGTGCAGTTGGGATGTGAAGCTGCACGGGTTTGCACGCTGGACTCAAATGTTGGCACCAAGACTTAATGCACAGCTGTGGAGGAAGAGATCAGAGAGGATGGGGAAAGGAACCAAGAATGGGGAAAAAGAGGTGTTTGTTTGTAAAAGAGGAGCATAGAGCCAGGGGAAAAAAAAAAAAAGAAATGCAGAAAAATTAGTGAGGGAAGAGGAAAGAGCAGGGAATGAAAGAGGGAGTTTTAGAAAATCAGGGGATGCATTTATTGTGCTGCAGGTGCTTGTCTACACCAGACTAATGTTCAGCTGGTTCTCTTAGTCCTCTCAGAGAGAGAGAGCTGGCATCCCTCTAACTACAAACCACGTATGTGCAAATAAAACCCACAGCATCTGAAACACCCTGAGATGAAACACAGGAGATTAAATTACAGGCTAATTGGGCTGAGATGCTTTCAGAGGGATGAAAGTTTTGGCAGGAGGCAATTTCTCCAGAGGAGATGGCCTTGTCAAACCCTCCTCTTCCCCTTCTCCATTAAGCAACCTCATCCCTGCTCTGCTGAAAAGGCTGTGCAATTTTTTTTGTCTGTTGGAGATTTCCATCTCAGGCAGGTCTCCAAAGGACTATGGGACCTTCTTCTGCCCATGCATTAAACCAGTATTGCCTGCTGCATTACAAATGGGAGCTACTTTAGGTCCCCAATGTTTCTAGTAAGGTGGTCAGGGAATCCTGCCCTTGTGGGATCATTTAGTCTGGAAAAGAGAGTGAAAGGAGAAATTCAGCAGCTGTCCACAACTCCTTGGAAGACAACGATAAAAATGATGGAAACAAACCCTCCTCAGGAGCACAGGGCAGTAAGAGGGGGGAATGGGTGATCTGCATCTTAGGAAGGACAGCAGGAAAAACATAATTTCATGAGGAATGTAGTGCAGCACTGAAACAGGTTGAAGAGAGGAAGCTCAGCCTCTGTCTTTGTAGGTTTTCAAAATCTGGGTAGCAAAGCCACATCTGACCTAATCTAGAGCTGTCAGTCATCTGTCTTTGAGCAGGAGGCTGGGCAAGAGGCCTTCAGAACTCTCTTCCAACCACTGTGTCCACAGTTCTAGGGTTATTTCCACTCAGTTGCAGCATTTTATTATTTTAGCTTCTGAAACTCTCATGCTATGATTATTTTCCTTAAAAGAAGACATCCTTAGATTGTAGCAGGTGATTGAATCTGATCCATCTTTGGTATGGTACTAGAAAACCTTTTTAGTTGCTAAAACTACCCAATTTGTGTGTTCTGAAGCCAGCTAGGAGCACAAATTGGATTTGAGGTTGAGCGTTATGCAGTTGGGCTCTTGGGTAGAGTATTTTATTTTAATTTAACGATGGTTTTCCTTTTGTTAATAAAATATTCAGCCTTTAATGCCACATAGTCAAACAACAGTTGGAGAACCGATGGATTGGTGCTTCCAATTCTGCAAGTTCATTAGGAAACCCATAACATTTATCAGGTGCTGAAAGCTAACACATGATGTGTTAAATCTGTGATTTAAAATGAGCTTGATATATAATCTCTGAGACAGCAGAGCACCAGGGTTGGATAAGGTTTCTCTGTACTACACTTAAGAAAGCCCAATGAAAACAGTCGAGGTGAGTGAGATTAGCAAAAAATTATTTCATATGATAGCAATTTACTTCTGACTCATACAATCTCCCTCTTTTGATAGTCCCAAAATTAAATAGAAGAAAAGCTGCGTTTTTATAGAAAAGAAAGCAGCACATTTTTTATTTGGATGCTCTGAAGCTGAGCTTAGCAAAATCTGATTTACTCAGATTTAACCCTAAATCATACGGTTCCTGAAGGAATCCCACACACACCAGTATTCTGTTTTTTCAGGTGCAGAAGAGTTTGGGGTTTTTTTGAGTTTTATTTTATGTGATTATTCACTCTGCTGACATTTAAGGAAATGATGGTTGGTTTCCCTATTGTGTATGAAACCTTTCCCCTTCCAGCAAATGTTACCTACTTTTTTCCTAATCCTTCACTGGCCAGGGTAAGTACAGCATTATAGGTTTCATACCTTGTTGTTTAATTCTTGGCTTCAAGAAGCTGTGGTATGCAAGTGAATTTCTAGTCTTTAAAATCTTCTCCTTCAGATTAACCCTTTTGATTCTGTTAGAAAAGTTAAACCAGAACATAATCAGAACAATTTGTTTTTACAACTGTCAGAAAACTTCCTGTAAAATATCCTACTGAAAATACAGGTATTTTGCAAAATCAATGACCTGCTGTACCCCTGGTCAGCAGCAGTATTTCAGAAAGGCAAGGCAGCTGTAACATGAACATAGATAAGTGCCAAAATTTAATAAAAAACTTTTGTCAGTCAAACACTGACAAAAGGTGAAGGAACAAGGAGGTCACGTTGTAGAGGGCACTTCCCTGTGTCTGGTGATAATAGATTTGCTCTTCTTCAGGGAACCAATCTGGCATGAGCAGTGACATCACTGATTTGAACATCTTGCCTGCTTTCAAACAGTTATATTACATTATATTGCTATTATATTATTATATTATATTATTTATTATATTATCTGTTGTCAGGTTTCTTGTTGTGGCAACTTTAAACAGTGTTTACACATCAGTGTTTCTTTGAGTCCAGAACAAGAACTTTAGGATAAAACCATTGTCCTCAGCAAGCCCTTGGCTCTCTCCCAAGAAACATATTCATGGTGTTTGCTTCCTAAGGAGGCAAAATGGTTAACAAAGACATGTCCAAAGAATGTCTGGGTTTTCTGACCACTGCCTGATGGTTAACAAAGACATGTCCAAAGAATGTCTGGGTTTTCTGACCACTGCCTGAAGGGTTAAAACTTTCTTAATGCAGCTGCCTCAGGTGAGGTAGCTGTCTTTGTAGGACTGTCACATATCCCTGTTGAAGGTGTTCCTTTGTAAACTTTTATCTGCTTCTATCTGTAAACTTTACGAGCTGGGAATTGATTTCTTGATGACAGTATTTCTTCAGTCTTCAGCATATATAGCAGATCACTCCAGAGTCTTTTGATGCCCCTAAAGATTACAGATAGTGACTGAAAAATGTTATTGTATTTCTCCTTTTTTAAAATTTTTTTTTACTTCTGGGAGTTGTGGGATGCCTTGTGAAAGCCAGTACTTGCTCTGCAACTCCTGCTATACTCATTGTAAGGTGACAGTACTACAGAAACCAAAACTGTATATTTATTTATAGTCAAAGTACTTTTTGTATTATTATTTTATGTATAAATTACAGGCAGAAGTAGATATAGAAAGCTAATAAGGTAAAAAACCAAGGAAGCAAATGGTGAAATTCCCATTGTCTGCCCCAAGGACCCAGCGAGCTCCTGTCTAGATGCACTTACAATTTTGGTATTTTCTTTACAAAAGGAATAGTTCTGGAGCATGTACAGCTGAAGCCCCAGGAGCATGGATGCAGGAAGCAAGTACAGCAGAATCAAGTCTGCAGGGGAAAAAAGAAATGGTCATGGTTCTCACAAGCAAAGCGAGACCTACCAAGAGTCTCTTACTGCCTGTATTCTCTTCTGTCTGCCATTTTATGGTGATAACAATATCAAGTGAAAACAGAAGTCCAGATGTCCGTGATGATGTTAATCCAGACAAAGTGGCAGGTAGAAAGGAGAGCAAAAGCCAGAGACATCAGTCAGTTATGCCCTGAGTGATACTGAATTCACCCAGCTTGCTTTGAAGTGGCTGCACTGTAGATTTGAGGGTTTTCAGCCTTTTTTAATAGACATCTTGCCAGGTGAGGCTTCAAAAGGCCCGGGCAGAGGCAATACAAACATGCAGGAAGGGAAGACTGTTCAGGGCTGGCTGAGGACTGGACACTAATGTGACCAGGATTGGTTCATGTGGGGTTGGGAACGTTTCACCAGGGACCTGTTTCAGTGGAAGCAGAGAAATGACAGCAGCAGTAAACGGGACATTATCAGTGGAATGTCTACATGGTGGCAGTAAAGGACACACACTGCAGTGGTGAAATAGGGTACAGGAGGGGCTCAGTAAGATTATGCAAAATGGCAAGTCACTGCAAACAGAAGCTTCTGAACAGAGAAAAGGGCCTGGTTTTTGCCAGCCCCACCGGTCACCTGCTGAGGCTGCACAATGGGAAGTGCCCTGCAGGCCTGGGAGCTGCTGCCCCACTCTGCAGAAGGGTTTAGAGGGAAGGCAAGGAGCCAGGGAGTGTCAAGTGTTGCTAAGACAGTATCACAGCATATGCAAGAAAATGGAGTTGTAAGGCACCTCTGGAGGCCTCTTGCCCAACCTCAAGCTACAAGTTGTGTACTCTGGCTCTGGAGAAATGCCCACTTCCACTGTCTGTCCAGCACTGCCCAGATCTCCCACAGTGCCCATTTGGTACCTGCCTACATAGCTGCTCCGTGATGCACATAACCACTTACTCGTGGCCATCTTAAATGGTGCTGGGCCACATTCAAGCAGTCAAATTGTGCCTTTAGACTGGATACACAGTTGGCATGACAGGATACAAGTCTGTTTCCGAGGCTGGGGATCTGGAACAGTCTATTCAGAGTTTGAATGAACACCAAGAGACCAAAATAAGTCCATGATATAAAATAAACTCTTGAGTGGCCTTCCCCTGCTCCCTCTCAAAATGCGGTGAAGGAGCAAACAGCCAGACTGCCTCCAAGAAAAGCAGGTTCATAGAAACCACATCCCTCCAATCCATTTGGCCAAGAAAACACAATAGTGATGATAGATGTGCCAACCAGCAAACTGCCTGTGAGCCATAATCTTCTTTCTCTCATGTTCTTGTTTTACAACTTGAATCCCTTGAAAGGGTTAACAAAGCTGCAGAGCAGGGAGGACTCAGAGGGCTCTCAAAAGGCTTTTGATAAAGTCCGGCACAAGAGCCTATTGAGAAACTTGGCCAAGGGTGAAAGGTAAAGTCTTGTCATGGATTAAAAACTGGAGAAGAGATAAGGAGCAAAGAGCAGGAACAAATGGCCAATTCTTAGGGTGGAAAGAGATTAATCGTGGGTAGCTGCAAGGACAGTATTGCAGACTGGTGCTGTGTTTACTTACCACTGCCCAGCCAGGAGCTAAAATGCACTGCTCAAAATGTTCAGGATTCCAAGACTGGGAGATTTAATACAAACCCATGGAAAAATTAACTTAAGAGTCCAGTTCTGCCAGGAATTATTATCACTCAGCATGTCTTAAGAGGTATGACGAGAGTAAAAAGGCAAAGTGGTGTGAGAAAAATACAGGCTAATGCTGAGAAGACAGAACAAACACTTATTAAGCCTTTGTCATGGGCAGCAATGTTAGTGCACCAGAATTAAAATGATAAAAATGTGAAAGTAGGAAAAGGGAAGTTCTGAGAGTGTGACATGGCATTGCACTTGGATTAACTACACTGCCACCCACATCACCTGATGCACACCAATGGATGGGAGCAGGGCAAGACTGAGACCTTTAAGTGAATGTGAACAGCCTACACAGCTGTGCATAAATACAAGAGCTCTCCATTCTCCTGCTCCCTGTTTAAATGAATAATCACTGTCTGGACTCAGAAGAGGTACTTGTAGTTTTCCTCTGGAAATCTCTCTCATTGGAGAAAAGTTTTGTACATGTTGTTGCTTTTCCTTTTCTTGGGTAAAAATGGCAATAAATTCAATTCAGCTTCCTGAACAGGGTTTTAAAAATATATGACATAAATTAGTAGCTAAAATTTCATGGTTGCCCTCATATCATACCTAATAAACCTTATTGTCTCCATTCCACATAGAATATCACTGCAGTACAGAGGCATTACTATAGTCAGTATTTACCTTGAAGGTGAGTTACTTTACTTAACTTAAACATGTTTATTTGCTGTGGAATGATACATCCACAAGTGTATCTCTCTTCCTTCTCTCAGCAGAGGAGGTCTAGGTGAAAACTTGAGTTTGACTTTCTCTTTTAAAAGGTCAGAGCTTTTTGTTGAGTCCCTTCTCTAGTGTTTAGTGACAGAAATGGAAATAGTTCCCAAAACTCCTGACTCCCAATGTTATACTCAAGTACAAGAGTCCATAAGTGTCTTGGAAGATGTCAGTGGAGTTTGTTCTTGAAATGTTTTGGCCAGGCAAGAAAACATCATCTCAAGAACCACCCTTGGAAGGATGGAAAAAGGATGTGGAAATTCTTATGCCCTGGTCAAATCCATCAGATGTAAAGGGAAGCTAAACAATCAAAAGCTGTTTGTTGCAATAAAAGGTGAAGGGAATTTAACCTACATTTCATGTACATTTAATCTCATTATGATTCAGTGTTACACAATGCTGTCTCAGGAGTACATGGCATTTCTTATGCCCTCCATTCAATTTTGTTTCTTCTCACTTCTGATTCTTTTGAAAGAGAATACAGAAGGGGAATAGGGAAAAATGGACACAGCAATTAAAAAGCAGATTGTGTCTTTTCTACAGAGGGCTCATCTGCGGCTGTCATAAAATTGTTTGGAAATATCATGGATTCCCTTGATGGCAGCATTGCAAGTTAATTAGGTGCACAAAGTCAGGTAATTAGGTGAGTGCAAAGAGGCAAAAGTTGAGAGCTTCCCTGGTGTTAGAAATCTCAGACAAATTGCTTGCCCATGGCATCAGATGGGTTTCCTCACGTATTAAAGTCTTCCAGCAATTTGTGTTATGCAGGCTGCAGAAATTTGATAAATAGCAATGACACTTATTCAGGCAGCATCAATATGGTGTTCTGAAGATTGATCAGGTATTGTCAGAGGAGCTGAGTTTGCTTTCTGACACATACAATAGGAACCTTCCTGTCATTTCTGTGTCATAAGGGAACGGTGAAAATGTCCTCTGCAAATAGCTGAGATTTGCTCTCCAGTGGAGAGATGAACTATTTAGGTTGGGTACAACTAACCACCAGAGGTTCCACTTTGTCATAAACATCAGCAAGAGGACTTTTTCTTAAACATGATCTCTGTCCTCTCCAAGATCAATTGGAAAACTACTGAATTATCAGAGAATGAAGTTAAAACAGAACCTAAGGCTAATGATCATGACCTCTTCCTCCTCTGCCTTCACCTACTCTCCAATATGTTCATATAATAGAGCTGAGTAATTACAGCCTGGGGTCCATGTGGGCATCCCAGTGAGCAGGATCAGCATCCATAAAACAGGCTGATGAACTGGATCATCCAGAGGTGCAGCTAGAAAAGTTCAAACATGAGCTGAATATGAATGGTCATCACCAGACACCATCTTTCTTGTTCCTATCAGAAATTATTCAAGTGGCAGATTTAGTAACTCGCTAACTAATGAGCTCAGATGAGCAGCTAAAATCTGAGCTCATGCCATCTAGCTCCAGGCACTGAACTGTGGTCCCGAGTTTGGGGTCTCACTCCTTGTCTCTGTTTATAGTCAAATAAGAGGTAGACACTGCCACATGGTAACTGAATAACCAAAAGGAAATGTACCAGAAGGGTCAATCCCCTCATCTAAAGCCAGGACAAAAGCAACTTAATGCATTCCTGACAGCTGGCTGTCAAACCTACTCCTAAAACCCTTTAGTGATGGAGATTTCATCCTCAGATCTGAATTTTTTAGAAAACTTTAGAGAAGTGTTTTTCAAACATCCAGTCTGTCTCTTTGAGTTCAATCTAAGATTTCTTGCCCAACAGCTAGAAACAAAATCTTCAAGCCATATTATTTGCTCAGCATGGAGCCAGTCACGTTGGGTTCACTAGATACAAACAGGTGATTTTTAAAAAAGAATATGATGTTTGCATATGAAAATCAGACTTTGTAATTTCAGATTGTTTTAGGCAGCAAGAGCAAGGCTGCTGCAAGGTGCAGTGAGGAACCACTCACCAGGACAAAGTTGGTGAGAGACACAGAGAGAGAGGTCCTGTTAGCAGCTCAGTGACCGTCAGGCATGGCAAGGTAATGAGCTAGGTCTGAAGTCCTCCCAGGAATAATTGCTGCTGTAGTTACTACACGTTATTCAAGTATGAAAAAAATGGTATTCTTAGGAAAAGCACTTATATATTTCAAATTCTAGAAGTCACGTTTTGCTTCCAAACTACTGTCAATTAGTTCTTAAATGTCAGTTATGACTTTTGCGTATTTCTGTATTTGGCAAATAGGTTCAGATTTTTGAAAATGCTGGTTTTGTTCAGTGTTTGCACCTCAGCCCTAATATGAGTCTCTGACAGAGAGCACCTTATTCCTTAGCCAACAAAGCAATTATTAGTACTGTGCAAACAGAGAAAGAAATGCTGAATATCTGAATGTCTTCCTTATGCATTACATTTACTTATTCTCCTTATGCTCTGTGTACATTTCAATGCCAGCTTTCAGCTAAACAATTACATCCATACTTTTTGCCATGTATGTAAGGATGGTGAGATGCAGCAGGTACAAGTTGATATGAGAGAGGTTCAGACCAGGAAAAAGGGGAAATGCTTTCATCAGGAGTACAGCAGGGGAACAGGTTGACTCATAGCTGGCCCTGCTTTGAGCAGAAGGTTGGACTAGAGACCTCCTGGGGTCCCTTTCGGACTGAATTATCTTCAGTCTTGAGTGCATTCAATTCATCTCACAGAGACAACCACCTCTTCCACCAGCTCTGTGTGATGGGCTCACCCTGTGAAGACCAGCAGGGTTCTGGCCTTTTCCAGACTCTCCAGAACCTCCTTGGGAAATGATAACCAGAAGATATGGCACCAGAAACACTCAACAGCACATTGCTGGGGATCTGCAGCTCCAATCCACCTTGGTACATCTGCAGGGGAGCACTTTCAGAGCTACTGATTTTCAGGACACATCTAGGAAGATGTGTATGACTAATATACGTGGACTGAATCATGTTCTAGAGGTGCCTAATTTCCTATTGAATAAATATAAAAAGGTAAAAGACTATTTTAGGGAAAACCAGCCTCTTCTCGCAGGTTATCTGAAGCACCAAACTCAACTGATTGCAAAGGGAAATTCAGTATTAGGTGTATTGGATTTGTGCTCCCAGGCTGCGTCTACAAACTCACTGAGGCAGTGCCTAGGTGAGTGAGTGAGCATTAGGCTGTGATTGATTGCTGCCATTCCAGGCAGGAGGACAAAGTGAGAGGCAGTGAAGTACACAAACACAGAGTTGATGACCCTAGCAGGGTGCTGCACAGACTTACTTTGGTGCAGGAAGCATCCAGGAAAATAGTTCCAACAAGAATTATGCAGAAACTGTTCTGAATCTCTCTACCAACACCACAAATAGTGTTTGTAGAAATCTGTTGCTGCAGAAACAGGGACAAAATGAGCCTCCTGTTCTTTCTCAATAAAGCCAGATCTCAGTAGGGCCATTTTGCATAGTGAACCAATTAATCAGCCCAGGCACTAGATCAGACAAATAATTTTGCTCCTGCGAGGAGCTGTCAGCACACTAGAATGATGAAACCAGCTAACTATGTGTGGAACTAACCGGGAAAGAAAGTGGTACCTGACCAGAATATATTTTGCACTCAATAACGCCTGCCTGAATTTAGCCTCTCCAGTCATGATAAATTTCAAGTCTGGAAAATATGTTGGGAGGAAGAGTAGGCTGTCCAGTGCAAATTGAAATAGTCAGCACTCCTCCATGTGTGGCACCAAAACACACAGTGGTTCATCCAGTCAGCCTTCATGCCAGTTCCTCAGCTTTCAGGAATGATTGCTGAAAAACTCACCAATTATTGTGCCATCTCAATTTTTCATTCTTGGACAGAATAACAGACAATGACACAGTCACCAGGCTTGCAACATGAACCATGAGCAATTCTGGTGAAGTTCTTCAAAAAGGTGTAGACCACGATGCAGCAGAGAGACTCCTATGTTTGTACTGTAGGACATCCTCAGTACAAATGGATGGATGATGATTATCCATAATTTAATCACCCAAATGGCTTGAAAAGTCTGTCACTGGTCACTTGAACCCACTCTTTCCAAGGGGGAATTGCTCCATTAGAATATTTTTAGAGAAGGACATTTTGAGGTCCTCCTTTAATATCTCAAATCTTGTTGCAACATTGTGACATTTGAACAATTTGTAGGGATGAAAGCATCCATAACTGTCGTTTTGCAAGATGAAGTTGTTTCTTTGATTTTCTAACATCATTCGATTCATTCTCACAGGCCCTATAGTATGACCCTGTGATTACATTTTTTATTCTTTGATTTAGTGACTCCAATTCTTAGTTTATCAGAAGCTTCATAGAATTCAGCATTTATCTTAAAGATCTTGCTCCCAGGGCAACTGATTACATAAGAAAGTCACATTTCATTCAAAAGAATAAGTTTCTAGTCCTCTGGGTTACAAAGCAAATTTAAAACTCGGATCTGAAATATCCCAATGGATTGCGAACTGTAAGATAAATTGGAAGAGTGCTTCTTTCTGTATCTCATTATTTTGAAGTCTGTCTTAAAATGAAAGACTCTTGTAAATCTTGTAAAATGGCAATTATAGGTGATTTCCTCCATAGAAGCTGTTCAGTGTCACTCTGAGACAAGCTTTAGAGAAGTTTGATTCATGATTTTGGAATATTTGATTTTGGTGCCACCATAATTTGAAATCTGTAACCATGAACATTTTGGTGCTTGTGTCTCCCATATCAGATACCAAACATTTTATGTGAGAAGATGAAACCTTTAGCCTGTGCTTATATTTATACTCCCCCCAGCCAGCTTCCTAAAGAGTAGACACAGATATTGCATAGACAGTGTAATTCCACCCAATTAAAAAAAAAACAAACATCATATTGATTATCTCTTTCAGTCAAAAGCATTACATGGCGTCCCGCTTTGCATTGGATTTTGGTGTTCTGCATTGGATCACAAGCATTTCTAGTATTTTATGTTTTGTAGCTTTGTTAGTTTTCTCTCTGTGGAGTCCCTGTCCACGAAATCTTGTATCTGTGTCCACAATGACTGTCCCGTAAATTTGTGGGTTTGGTTGAGGGTACACCTAATATTCAATATATTTTTATCCAACAGCTACAGAACAGATATTAATAGAAAACAGACATAACTTCTGTGAAGTTCATGGACCTTAATTTCTGCTTTCTTTTGCAGACCAAAACCACAGTCTCTCCAACAGCTTTTGTCTAAATGTGCACTTTGTTGCCTGTGTGGAGCAATGCTGCAAGTCCCAGAGCTTTCCCAGGGAAGTGCCATTGCTGGAAAACCGAGCACTCTGGCAGAATGAAGACTTTTTTCAGGTCTGCACTGGTGTTGATTCATGCAGCAGCTCCTAGGGTGTGCTCAGAGCCAGGTGAAGATCCAATCCAATGAAGATCCAAGGGAAGGCCAGGATGGAGATTGTGTTTCAGCCAGTTCTCATGCCTTACAGGAGGGGTGTGGAGACCAACAGTGGCTCAGCAGCATGGGAAGTGAACAACAGGAAAAAAATGTTAGGCAAGATGTGTACCTATGAAAAGGTAATACTAAAATACAGGAGCTGCATGTTCAGCACCTTTGTAAGGTGGTGCTCAGTTCTCTCTGCAGGGCACAGAATTGAGCAGCTGGCAGGCAAAGGCCACTGTCCTGCCAGAGCCTCGGGTCACCCCATCCAGTGGCACAGGGCTGGGTATTCACCTCCTAAGGAAGCAGAGCAATGCTGGTGAAGACTTCCCAGTTAATTCCACCTCAGGTGTCCCCCAAATATGATCCCAAAAGCTAAACTTAGCTGTAGAAGGTGTAAAAGATGCCTAGTCCTACACTGGGTGTTTCTCTGACCCTAACAGAGACCTTGGGCTGCTTCTGGAATAACAGACCAGATGTGAAAGCAGAATTTCTAGCGCATGATAAATGGCCTTGATGTTCTTGAAATTCGTTTGTAGTTTGAAGTGTGCTGAATCTGTAGCTGTCTGCAGCTTCTCACAAACTGAAAATTCTTGGAAAATGGCACTTTAGAAATGATGTGACGTGATGCTTGAAAATGAAATGTATTCCTTGGATTGTGAGCCTGCCTAGCAGATCTGATGGGCTTATGTTTCCAAATGCTGATGAAGATTAATTTTTAACACACACACCTAGTTGCTTTTCACAAAACCCTGCATGCAATCACAATTCCTTTTTCTTCTACAGATCATACAGAGTAGATGCAACAGAGAGGAGTATTTTTAATGTATACGCTAATTTAAATTGAGGCTTAAATAATGCTATGACAAGCACCACAGAGTGAAAAAGTGGTAAGTATTTTAAAATTAAAGTCCCGATTCATCAGGAACACTCATCAGTAGGATTATTTCCATACATGAAGTTTGGCATTCACTTAAGTACCTTTTTGGACCTGGGCCAAGGAATAATATTGACTTTGATGAGCTTTCCATTAATGACTCTAAAAGATTAAACACTTGGTTTTGGGGGTAATCACACAAGTAAACAAATTGTTTTGATTTTCTCTAAAATATCCCAGTGGTCCCAAAGGCCAGCTGGTTCAAATTTACTCTTGGAGTAAATGCTTAGTTGCCATTAGATGCCTGTGAGGCAGGAGATGGTGTTCTATAAATACTATATGACCATGACCACAGCAGGGTGATGCTCGTTCCTAAATTGGATCAAGCGAATGCTGATATGTGAAATATGCTCCCTGCTCTCTTTCCTGGCCTCTTCTCCCACTATCCCAGTTTTGCTCCCTCTGATTGCATCTTACCATGCCTTAATACCTGCCTAATTTTAGAATCAACATCATGCCAAAGGCATGGTGATAATCATATATGCATAGACAAAATATGTGAAGCCATGTAGGTTGATAGTGTGCCATCTTCTATGGACATTTATAACCCCCTTGGAAAGGCTCACTAAGGAAATGACATGTGTTACTAATTAGTCGTTTTGCTAATAATAGTAATCTTTGGTTTACAGTGTTGGTTTCTTTAATATGGAGCAGGTGAGAATCACCCAGGGTCCATGACCTGCACAGGGTTCATGAAGCAGTTTGAAAGGTGTAGTGAAAACATAAGTTGGAATGTGAGTTAACATTCAAAACTTCCTGTTAAAAATTTTTGATATTACAAACTGATAGCAAACAATCAAACACAAAATTCTCCTGTATCATAGGAAAAGCAGCTTTTGATATTCTTAAAAAAAATAGAAAAAAGTAAACAAGAAGAAAGTGCTAAGTAGAAACCCAACAGAATGCAAGCCCCCCTATATAGAATAAATGAATAGTTCTTTTCCAATTAGTTGAGTTTTTAAAATAGATTTATGTTAAAGAACAAATGCAAAAAAAATAATAAAGAATCCCAAAATGACCTGTTGGCTCAATTGCTGGGGAGCAGTGATAATTCTAAAAATTATGTGCCACTAATCTTGCTTTTTGATGCTTAAATTGTCTTTACAATGGGGAGTTTACACACCCAAACAAATGCACACTTTGGGTGACTTTTCTGTGAGAGCAGTATGCACATTCAGTCATTGCAGCATCTTAGTCTGACACTTGGGAGTAGTGAATGCCTGGGAAGAGTTGGGGCAGCATTGTCTGGAAAGCTTCCAACACACTTCCAACACTCATGGGAATTATTCATCATGACACTGGAGTAATTTGGGTTGAAAAACAGCAACTGTCTAACCACAACTGAAACTATGTAGGCTTAGAGGGAAAAAATAATTATCCAGACAAAGTTACGAGTAATATTTTGAAGTATGTTCTTCCTTGAACATGACTCTGTTGATGCAAGCAGATACCTTATAAATGGGATCCCAAGTGCTGTTCTCCATGGGGTAGCACAGACCTTCTTTGTGATAATCTTGCTAATGCACATGAACACACAAAATACCCTGGACTTACACCAGGTATGATTTTAAGTCTGCCACTACCATCTCTTACATTTCCTTCTAAAGCCTCTCTGACTGTTCTTTTTAAAATAACTCTTTTTTATGCCTTTTCTATCAGCTTCTGTGACTCACACCTCTAGTTCTCTTCCTCCTTCACTCAAGTATCTGAAAAATGTCAAACTCCCTGCATTTAGATTCAATCTGGAGTCAAAGGCTTGTAATCATACAACACAACGTTATTTGATGACAGATGACTTCAGCTGTAGTCATCAACTACCCAAAGGCTGTATTAATTTGCTCTTTTTAGAAAGAGCTTGACCACTTCTTCCACCTGTCTTGAACAAATACTGTATTCCTCATCTACAAAAAAGCTTCATTCAACTATCAACAAAATAATAGGTTATTGTAGCTTTAACCAACCTAGTCATCTCACCTTGCTAATTGTAAAGTTCTTCTACTAGTTTCTATATTAAGTGTGCAGAAGAAGAAAAAAATAGGACAAATATAATTTTATAATGAGATAGATAAAAATCAGAATGTCCTTGGCAGTGACTGCTCTGAGTTATATCCCAATGAAATAACAGGAAGACTGAATAAGGTAAAGTGAGGTCATAATAGATACTAAAGACATGGCAGCAGACAAAGCCTTAGATGGGTGAAGTAAGCATGGATCATGGCTGTGGAAGCAGGTTGGAAAAACAGAGAAATCAGAATTGTATCTTCAGAACTACACCTGGTGTGGCTACTCTGGTGAAGGCATTTGAACTCTCTCATTTGATGCCTGTAAATCATGCAAAATCTGCCTCATGGGACTTTTCATAGCTACAGAACTATAGTTTTAGCTCTGTGAATGAAAAAATTGAAGAGACAAAGAACAAAGCCCTTGGTGGTTTGGTGCTAAGCTAATACCAACAAATGTGCATGCTGCCTAGGGAATGTCATGGATGTGAGGGCCCTCCTGTTGACAGGAAAATGTAGTACTGATCCTTGTC
>WAAG01002902.1:0-47427 GCA_013390105.1 Tichodroma muraria | reverse complement strand
TCTGAAAGTGGTGCTGACTGGGTGTTCCAGATTTTATTTTGTCTTTTCATGTGTCTGAGGGGTGGGCAGTTTCTGGGGGGAAGAGAAGTATGTTTTTGAAGGTTTCATTCTAATTCTTGTTGGGTTATTTTTCTCTTTTTATGTTAGTTAATAAAATCAGTTCTTTTCAAGTTTAAACCTGCTTTGCTCTTAATTACAGAATTTTAAATTGGCAACCCAAATTAATATTTCTGTCTGGTTTCAGACTGAAACCATGATGCTGAGGAATCACTCTTCACAACCTGGCAGGACTCTCCAGCTGAGAATCTGGGACACCCAGCACCCAGAGCTGCTTTCCTGGTAGTGCCACCCGCCGGCTGTGACAGACACACAGAGTCACTTCTTCCCTCCATGCCTTCATTCTCTTCCCAGTGCTTCCTCTGCTACAGCAGTTGTCCCCTTTGGAGCAGAGGTTTGACAGTGCAGTGGTGCCCGGATCTTCAGTTTCCACCGGGATATAAATTAAGGTGTCCTGATTTCCTGAGGATCTGTCACTGGTGGAAGAAGCACAAGATATCTGCCTCTGAAACCGTGGGCCTCCTTTCACTTTGCTGCCCAATTTGAGGCCTCTGACAGTAAGTGTTCACCTCATTCTTTATTCCTGTCCTTATTTTGCACTCAAGTCATTACTCAGGCTGCATTCAGTGGCATCAGATAAAGGAGATTTTCAGATAATGCAGGCAAAGCAAGTGAGAACAAAGATCACAGCAAGGAAAGTGGTTCTTTGGCATGTTCACATAACAGCTACTCCATCAGGTAGAACATGACAGTTATTGTAGGAATCTCTTCATAAACCCTAATACACACTCAATTATATACTCTTAAAATTCCCTTTTTGTTCTGTATCACTCATCTAGAGAAGTGTCAGATGGAAAAAGGCAATAATCCACAGAGACACCAATTCATTTCATCGACATGCTCGGGGATAGTTATTAATAGCAGAGCTGCTGGCTAATTGCACATGTCCTGTTACAGGAGATCAATCACACACAGAAGAGCTTGAAAACAACTTTGTGTCATTTCACACAGAACTGTTTAGTCAGGGCTACACTCCTGTCTTTGCTGGACTTGTGTAACCTTTGTGAGGGTTTGGGTTTGCCGTGGTTGAACTGTCCTGGAGCTCTGCTTCCCCACCGAGGGCACAGCTCCACCTACACAATCCAGATTATCCTTTTGGGCTTTAGTGATGGCACAGTCTGAGGGGCCAGGGCTTGTAATACAGGTACAGCCTTCATGTCCTCCTTATTGAAAGATAAGAAGAATAATCCCGAGGGTTTTTTATTTGCAAGAGGCTGTGGACAATGCGGTTGTCTCTTCTCCAAGTCAGCAGCAGAAGGAGAGGGAATGCTCAGCAAGTAACAACAAACTAAACTCACCACTCTGCTATTGATAAATAACCCTGCTCTTAGTTAGGACCACATAAATTTGCCAGAGAGGGATGGTGATCTTACTGCACGAGATGTGCACACCATGCAAATAATACAAACCAGACTTAGGCTCTTCTAAAAAAAACAAAGAAAAAAAGTATTATCATTAGTATTAATATTATTATTATTATTACTACCTAAATAATAATCCTGCCACGAAATCAGCGTGAGGAGCCCCATCAAAGACAAACTCCATTCCCACCTCTCATCTGTGGTGCCAAATCCCAGTCCAGTTTCCATCACTTCCAGCTCCCAGCAATATTCAGGGGCTCTTGAAATGAACAACAACTTCCATCATCACATTGTAAAGGTTAATCTCCCCTTCAAGCAATCATCTTCCTAAGAATGACAGAGTTTAATTTAAGGATAGTTTCTAGACAATAAAGCTACAACTTACACGGCTGCTCTGAAGAGACAATCAGACAAACAAGGCACTGTCTCCAGTGATGGATTCATTCAAACCTGGAGAGCTGGAGTTGAAAGAAAAATTCAATAAAGCCTCCTTGATTTTTTTGCTTTCCTGCCCATTAAGATGTCAGGAGATGCTTTAATTAGATATTGTTATTAACAAGAATGTAACACACAAATTAAACACACTCCATGCTTCATCTCATTTGGCCAGGAAGGTAATTTTACCCGAGTGGGTTCTCTAGAGAGCTTTGTCTATTTTCCTTGCTCTGGAATAGCTCTGGATCTGAGTCCCAATTCTGTTGTGCATCTGAGCATATCTAAATCTGGGGTGGACACCAGCATTTCACTGAGTTCACACAGACAGCAAAGACCTTCATGCCTCACCCTGAAACCAAGACATTCAAAAATCACATGGAAAATACAGCTGCTAGGACTCTGGGCTAGATAATTTTGGGTTTTTTTCTGAGCCATACACCTGCAGCCTGTTTTTGCAATACTGATACAGGTAGAAAGATAATTCTTATCCTGACATAGAGTGAGAGGTAGATGGGCTCTGAAAAGCAAATATAATTTAGATTTTGCTTTCATATCAGAGAAATATCTTAGCAGGGCATCTTTTTGAGAGGGGCAGTGCTGTGTATCACCTGCAAATTCAGTTCTGACCTCTTTTCATGCTCCCCAGCAGTGGTCTCAGGCAGTAAACCTGTCCCCTCTGCTCTACAGCCTTGGGTCCAGGTCAGGATGGACAATAAGATTGGATGTCTCAGATGGAGAGGTCAGAAATGGATCCATCTCTTACATCTCCTGTGTGGGGGTAGGACTCTCAAAGCACCAGGGAGAGGAAAGTCAGACCTTTGGAGTGTAACTACAAAATGAGTTTAAGCGGTCTCACAGAGTGTGAAGCAGTCATAAAATCATAGGATACCCTGATCTGGGAGGGACCCCCAGGATCACCCAGTGCAGCCCCTGTCCCTGCCCAGCCACCCCACCAACCCCCCCTGGGCACCCCTGGCAGCACTGTCCTGGAGCTCCTGGAGCTCTGGCAGCCTCGGGCCGTGCCCATTCCCTGGGGAGCCTGGGCAGGGCCAGCAGCCTCGGGGGGAAGAGCCTTGCCCTGATCCCAGCCCGAGCCTGCCCTGGCCCAGCTCCAGCCCTTCCCTGGCTCCTGTGTCTGTCCCAGAGCAGAGCCCGGAGCTGCCCCTCGGGAGGAGCTGCAGCCCCCAGTAAGTCTCCCTCCAGTTTTCTCCAGGCTGCACAGTCCCAGTGCTCTCAGCCAGCCCTCTTATGGCCCCTCCAGACCCTTCCCCATCCCCGTGTCCCTCCTTTGGACACTCTCACACCTTTAGATCTTTTTTAATATGGTGATGTCCAAAAGTGCCCCCAGCACTCGAGGCGAGGCCGCCCCAGCCCAGAGCAGAGCGGGACAATCCCCTCCTTTGACCAGCTGGTGATGCTGGGCCTGATGCCCCCCAGGACAGGGGTGGCCCTTTGGGCTGCCAGGGCACTGCTGACTCATGTTCAGGCTGAATCAGAGAAGCATCGAGGGCTGAGCACTGCTTCAAACACTACAGCCCCACTGAAGCCACTGGCTGTAAAGCAGCTCCGAGCAGCTGAGGAGCTGTCCATAAACATGTCTGTGCCTGGGAGCCTTGTACGTCCTGCCACAGGAACAGACTCCTGGAAAAGCTGCCAGCTGCCCTCCTGCCCTGGCCTTTCTCTGCAGAGCCACTGCCATCTGTCCGAGCTTTGAAAAGGTCCTGGTGCCATGGCCCTCAAGTGCTGGGCATTGGCCTTTTCTGGAGGGGACAAGTACTAACACTCAGAGTTTCACCACCCATCTGCCAGCCCAGAGATCCCACAGGAAAGGGAGGAGGGCCTCCTGCTCTGATAGCTCCACACAGGCAGGGAGAGAAAGCTTAGCACTCTACATGAGCATCTGAAAGAGCATTCGGGCAGGAGCAGAGCTGTGTTCTCCACCCAGACCTGCTCTAGGGAGAGCTGGGGCAAGGAGAAGGTCAGGGGCAGGAGTAGGTGACACAGAAGCCACTGGGCACAAAACTGTGCCTGGGCTAGGACACCTCTGATGGAGTGGGGGATGGATGCTCCTGTCACACAGGAATTAGATTCATTTAATGTTGATTCAAGCACCAACTGCTAAAAGCTCCAGAGTACTTTTTATGTTTGTAAGCACTTCCTTTGGACCACTTTCACTGCCTGTGCCTGTCTCCTGCTCTGAAAAATACAGATTATGGTGGTTTTTAGGAGGTATGGAAAGGGTGGATTCAGGAGAGTGTGCGAGCCACCCTGTGGACACAGGATTGCCACCAGCTGGGCCAACTGGCCCCGCATGAGAACAAAGTATGGGAGTGAAGGTGCCCCTTGCTGCCCTCACTGCGTGTCCCCAGCCCCTCTGAAGCTGAGACACCAGTCCCAGTCCTGCCCACCAGCCTCTCTGTTCATGAAAAGAACTTGGATTACAGAAGCTGGGAGCTGCAGACAGAGAACAGAACAATGACAATTAGGATTTAGCAGAGCTCCCAATACACAGAGGAGCAGGTACACCAAAAGGACTGTAAGGCATCATTTTAAAGAGATGGGGCAGACAGACAGACCCATGTCCAAGGCGTGATGCAGTTCTTGAGTTGCATTTTTTAATAGGCAACAAGTGGCTCACCGATAGTCTCTAAACCTCAGCTCCTGCCTCTTCCTCCCTCAGGGCCCACCAGGCTCCTCTATGCCTGGCACCTGTTAATGTAATCATCCCAGCAGGGGGAAAAAACTTTGCAAGAATTTCCCTTAAACAGCCTTCTCCTCAGGACGCCAGCATCTACATGTGATTACAGCATATGTGCTGCTGGCCCAAAGCTGAGAAGGAAAACCTGCAGGCTCACCAAAGCCTTCCCCTCCCTCCCTCCCAGCCCCATCCAGGGATGTATCACCTTGATTGCTCAAATCTGACTGTTTCCCAATCTTCTTTCATCTCACATTGACCTCCCAGCGTGACAGGAAGCAATAATCAAAGCTGTGACACGTGTGATAGCCCTGTGCCAGACGAGACATTAGCAGTCCCTTTAGATTTAAGCCCAATTCATACCCACCCGGTAAATAGCCTTCCCAGCGAGCTCCTCAAATCCATAGTCAGTTCATCAGGAAGCACTTGTCCCAGTTTCACAAAAGGCCTGAAAATGAGGCAAACAGAAAGCCAAAGAAAAGAGCTTGTTCGAGTGAAAATGACTCTAATACAGAAGCAACAGGCAGGAGGGGAAAACATGCACTGTGCAAATGTTATCAGCACTCTGGGTTCCAAATGCCAGTTTACAGCTTTAGGCAGCTTTAGACAGCAAAATACAGAGAGGATTGTCCTGTGCTGTTGTATAGTCGGAAGAAAGTGGCAGGAAATGCTAACAGGGAGCAGTAAAAGGGGGATAGCACAGGACAGCAGGCAGATCAGCAGATCACCAGGGGCCTGGACAGACAGTTTGTGTTCTCACACACGGCTGACTCCTCTCCTGACCTGGTTTTTCTGGTTTTCTCACCTGTTCTGGCTACATTAGACTTGAGATTTTCTTAATGTGTGCTGCAATCATCACTTCAGTTTCCCACGCAGATGTTCTGAGTCTCTGTCAGGAGCCTGGAGGGATTCTCGGGAGCATCAGGAATGACAAAGCTGGTACTGGGAAAAACTTGAGGGAAAGAGCCCTGCCTGGGATAATGGGAATGGCAAGGACATTCTAGCTAGCAAGGGTGGTCCTTGTCATTGCAGGTGTGAAAGGAAAAGCTCAGACCTCAAAACCTTCTCTGTCTCTGTATCTTCCACCGGCAGGCAGGGAAGGTCTCCCCCTAACATCTCACTGTGTTCATGCCACAGCTGCATCAGGAGCTATATCCCAACAGCTTATGGAGCCATTTTACCTCTCTGGAACTTCTCCCGTGTCAACCTGTCTTTTGCCAAATTAAACATGCTGTTCCTGACTCTTCTGACCTCCTGCAAATGTTCTGTTTTCTGTCTTCCAGCCCTCCTCTGCATTCAAGCAAGGTTAAGCTTATCCACCCTGACGTTAAGAACCCAGACGTGGTCAGTGACTCCATTTTTTGTCTATATTTGCTAAAAAATATCCCTCCTGGTACATCCAAGGGAAGCATTTGCCTTTTCTTTGCCTGACATCTCAGTCAGGCTGCAGTCACTCAGACCACACAGTCCTCGACCATTTGCTGCTCGTCATCTCCCATACTGTATCTCAGACTATCACAAGTCCTCACATTGCTGACCTGTCATCTCAAACTCTCTGTTTGCCCTCTCATTTCAGTTATTCTGATTCTCAAGGTCACTTAGTTCTTTCAGACTTGTACTCTTATTCTTCTCTGTGTTGTCAAAACTTCCAGTTCTGTGTCCTGAGTGATTTTAGCCTCAGGATCTCACTTTCATTGCCAAGATCATCCACAAGAAGAAAAGATCAGTTCCCAAACTGTTCTGTGAGGAAGTCTTTTGGTAAATTCCCTCCAGAGAGTTGCACCTCACCTTACAGTTTACTAATCCTCCTTTCCTTCAGCTTCACTAATAATTTCCCACATGGCACCTATCAGATACCTGACTGAAGCCTAGATAAAGGAGATCAGCAGCATTTCCTTTGTCTAGAAAATCAGGTATCTTATCAAAACAAAGCTATCATGTTCGTCTGACACAATCTACATTTCGTAAACCCATGTTGCATCTTATCTCATTTCCCCTTTATCTCTGCGTATTTAATTGTTCTTCCCTTCAAAATTCACTTTGAAATCTCCAGTCAAGGTTAGACTACGATGCTTGGAGTTAACTGGGTAACTTTTTCTCTGCACGTTGCTTCTTCCACTGTTCTCTGATCATGTGGCATTTGGAGACAAGGCATTATTAATGATTTTTTTTGCTGGACTTTCACTTTAATATAATGATTCTTTCTGACTTCAGTTGAGGTGCAGTCCAGCGTCAGGGTGTAACACAAAGGAATGCCTACATAATCCCAGAGGTCGGGGAGAAGCACTGTGGGACCCGAGCTCTGCTGGGATTCACTGTAAAAGTGAATGGGAAGGAGGCTCTGTGCAAGCAGGGAGCAGAGGGGATTAACGAGGTGAGACTGGGCTGGTTTGTTTGTGAGCGGCTTTAAAAATGTGAAACTTACAGTGATGGTTGTCAAAGTGCTGCTTGCAGAGTTCCCCACCATCACAAGCGACTGCCAGAGCTTTAATGTTAATTGGACAGATTGTCTCTGGTTTTGAAGGGAAAGCTGTGATTAATGAAACAACTGTTAACGAGGCTGGAGCAAAGCAGACCCTTCACCTTCCTTCTTTTGAGAGGAGGTAAACAGCAACTGGCTTTGGCTGCCCCTAAGAAGCAGCTGACTGAGAGCTCTCCTTAAAAGCACTGCCAAAACCAAGTTGCGGAGATGAATTCAAGGAATGGAGAGGCAGGAAAGTGCTTCATACCTCCAGAAGGAGGCAGGAAATCCACAGCCTCTTCTGTGCTTTAATTTCTGGGTAAGTTTTCCTCAGTTTAGACAGTCAGAACTGACTAGGAAGCATGGTCCTGGACTTTAGGTGGCTTGGGGCCCACACAGGGTTCTCCATGGTCTTTTGCAATCTGTGACTTTGCAATGATCTAATATGGGGACATTTTTCTCTCCTAATTCAGAAGTGGCTTTAATGTTTACACTGGCTGCTGAGTTCCATATTTACACTCACGGAATTTGCCAAAGGAATATGTATAGATCCTCCTTGGATCTAAAACCTAATGGAATAAGTGACGGGTTTTTTTCAGTCTTCCTTTATCATTGCCTTTCCCTATCCATGGACCCTTGATCTCTGCCTTCACACCCTCTGCTTCTACCACCATCCCTGAATTTCAGATCTGCTTCCTAAGGGCTCCTGCAGATGTCTGTCAGAACACAGAGCTTAAAGCAGACAGGACCTTCACCCTCTGTTGCAGCCCTTCCCTCCCCTCTCCAGGAGCATGGTGTCTTAACACACACAGGCTAAAATATTTCCTATTGTTTTCAGAGTGAAAGCACATGACTCTGCTCAGGAGTACCCAGCTCTCCTTGGACTTTTTTTCTTCAATTTGTCTTCTGTTGAGGCAAAAGATTGGAGCATTTGGTGCCTGAGCCCTACAGTGTTCCTGCTTCCCCAGTGAATTCACTGGGGCATCTCCATGGAGCCATCCAGCCCCATTATTAACACTTGGATCTTAATCTTCCTCTCCCTGTAGTCAGCAGCACACCAGGCTGAACTGAAGGGGACACAGATCAGGCCTCCAAAGTCTGCCTTGAGCAGTGAACTGAGAGTTCTCCCCCCTCTCACAGTGTGCTCGCACGCCGAGGTCTCCGGTCATTACTCTCCTTGCTGCCTCATTACCAGAATGTGCCATTAAAGTTTTGCTCACTTGAAAATGATCTCTTATTATCTCTCCATGGAAATTGCCCCGGCAACAAGCTTCCTTCAATATCTATCAAGCCAAAGAAAGCCATTAGAGGAATTACAGAGAGCTGCATGGATCCTCCCACCCCGTCCCTGGCAGGTGGGATCCCCCAGCTCTCCGGGGCTCTGGCTCCATCCTGAGGCCACTGCAAGAGCAGCCAAGTGTCCTTGGCAAGGTCCCTGTGAGGGTGGGGTGGAGGAGACCTGGAGGAGGCCAAACGTGGCACCTTTTGAGGCTCACCCCAAAAAGGAGACCTGGTGCTCTGTGCCACGAGTGGCAGCGGCTAAAGGAGAGGGGAATGGCACAAACTATCCATACAAAGGTGTGTGACCATTCCCAAATAATCCTTCCTGGTTGCTTTCTTTGGGAGTGTCTCTCACGAAGAGCCCAGAAAGTCTCCTCTCTTCACTCTGGATGTGCAGTGTTGTTTGTCTGGCTCCTTTTCCAGGCCATGGATGCACGAGGCATCTCAAGGGCATGATTCATTTCACCTGCTTTGGACAGCAGCACAGGATAGATTGCACCCCTGAGGTATCAGTTTCTCTCCCCTGCCTGCAAAAGAAGAGCAAATTACTCACTGCTGAGGGAATCTGTGTTGCCTGATGAAGCAGATTCTCAGAGTGTCATTTCTGGAGGTGCTAAAGCATTTGGATTAGGGACCTTGAGAAAGAAAAAGTAACACCAACTGTTTAACCATTTCCAAAATACAGCCCAAACCTGTGCAGAGGAAGACTTGGTCTCTTGATATCTGAGTGCTTGACAGGGAAGTATCAGACTTCATCAGACTACCTGAGGCTGTATTTGATATTTAAGAAGTTACAAACCCCTCTGGATTCACACAGGGTGGCAGCAGATGAGGTCTCAGGTCCTTCTTTATCCTGTACTGTCTCCCGTGACTCTGAGTCACACTGATGGCACGTGGTTATTATTTTTCATTTTCTTTTTATATTTTTATTTTTATTTCTCTCCCTCAGCAGAATAACAGCACTGCCCTGTCTTCCACCTTTGACAACAGGGAAAGTCTAAACACTCAAGGCTTTTTGAGACAAACAAACTTGAAACAAACTGTGGGAGGCAGGGCTCTGCTCTGCCCTTCCCACCACCAAACTCCGCAGGTTGCATTTCCACACTTTGGAAGAGGCTTGGTTTGCTCCTTGCAGCCCTGAAAATGGGAAAGGGAAAAAAAGAATCGGGGCACGTCTTCATTGCCAGTCCGAGGTCTGCATTCAGGGGGATTTTCAGAGTGGGAGCTGCCTCCCAGCAGCAGAGGTGTCTCCAGCAGCAGGGTGCAGCTCAGCTGGAGCTGAGACACACGGCAAGGGAGGGTGGCACGGGGGTATCTCCCAGGCTGGTGACAGCAGTGGTCCTTGTGCTGGGAGTGCAGATGATCCCCCAGGGTGCTGCATGTTGGGGACCTTCTTTCCTTACCGGCTGGTGTGGATCCTTCCCGTGCCATGCAGCTCCCTGCCTCTCTCCTGCCTCTTCTCTCACAAGGCCTGTGCCTCCTCGTCCCTTTTGTCACCACCTCATGCAGTTGTAAGGCCACAGGGCTCTGCTCTAAGCGAGGGCTGGCACATATTTGTCAGAGCAGCCAGCTCCAAGGAGATCTTTGCATCCTGCCTGCTGTTTTGCTGGATTTTATCCTGATTATTGTCATCTGTGTAGGACATTCGCTCTGGTCCCCACAGCCTCTCCCTGGACTGGAATAGATGCTCTGCTCAGTGATGGACCCCAGGATTCAACCCAGGTCTCCAAGGGCTGTAATGATGCCACTAAAATTAACTCAAATTCCATCATTCCCCATATTCCATTTGTACAGCCACCCGTGCCAAGCAGCAGGGTGGTGCTGTGGCTCAGTCCAGGAGAGGAGGGGAGAGGGAGGAAAAGAGACTGAAGGAGAAAAAGGAAATTTATAAGCAAAGTGATGCCAGTACTTTGGGAAATATGGGAGAGAAAAGAAACCCATGGGTATGTACCATGTTCTAGTAGGGTCAGCAGGTTCCTTGCTAGAGATTTTCAGAGCCTGCCTGGTGTGTAGGTCTCTCTTGGTGACCTGGAACTGGTTTGGAAGGTGTATGCAGGGGGAGTGTTGGAAAAACATTTGCATTATCCACACAAGAATCTCATAGCCCCTGCAAATCTCCTCTTGGTTGTTTCCCTTATGGATGCCACTGAGATGAGTAAAAAAAAAAAAAATTTAAAAAAAAAAAATAAAGAAAATAAAGATAATAAAGAAAAAAACCTCCTAATCTCATGGAAGAAGGGGCACATTTTGCTAAGCACAAAGCAGAAATATGGTCTCTGGAGGCTGAAGCAGCGTTTATCAGACTTGGTTTGGACTTCACAGCTTGCTCAGCTGCAGCCAAGGGATGTAGCCCAAGATTTTTGTTAGCTGACTTGGTCATAAAGCATCCAATTAAGTCTGGAACTCCCAGGGGAGGATTTAATTTCTTTCAGCCGGGCCCCACCTGTGCTCTCTCTCTGCAGCTGGCCAGCAGCCAGCTCTGCCAGAGCAGCCCTGGCATTCCCTGTACCTGGAGAGACTTTTGAGCACTCCATGGGTTCCCACTTACACTCCATAATGGAACTGCAAGTCAGGACTCCTGGGTTCCTTCCCTGCCTCCATCTCTACCTTCAGGAATGACTTCAAATAAATAATTTCCTTCCCTGTGCCTGCCAGCTGTGAAACGTGGCTAATGACACTCTCCTGCCTTTTCAGATTGCTCTGAGATTCCCTGCAATCACAGGGCAGTGCTATTGTAGAGATAGGACTGGATTGCCCAGCTCAAAAATGCTTTTAGGAGACCTGATTGTGCTGAAGGAGGGGTTTGCTGACTGAGGCAGAGCGGTCAGAGGGCAAAAGATCAACAGACTGGATAGGAGAGGTCTGAGATCAGCAAAGATCAGAGCATCCAAGGAGCAGGAGGATGAGCAAAAGGAAAGATCCACCTTGATTAATATTATGTCAGGAATAATCTTTCCAATGTGTTATTCACCAACAAGAGGATGGGGTCACCTTCTGCTTTTTGAAACATTTTGGGAGTTCTGGGTTTGGTATTCCAAAGTGGGGAAACATCGAGGGTAGTACTGGGCTCTTGTGAAGTTAGTCCAGCAACATATTCCACTCAAAGTAAGCATTTACTGATGGATCACACTAGATCATCAAAATTATGACAGCAAAGGGACTTTCAAGTATTTCTCCAGGCATGAGGGTATCAGGGCACAGTCACAGGACAGTACTGCTACTTCAGGGAACAGAAGTAAGTTTGATCTTTGGGAAATTTGAATTTTCTGCATGGGGTAAAGAGCCTATATGCCCATGGCTCTCAGGTGCTGAAGGAAATATTTGGTCATATCTAGCCTGGATATATTTAGACTCTAGCACAGGGTGTTCTGGGTCATTTCACACTGGGGAAGATGGCAATATTTAATTGTGATTGAAAAACTGAAGTGAAACAAAAGTAACAGAAGACCTAAAGGGGGTTTGTCTATGGCCACCCCATGTGGCAGGAATTCTTGGGTGGTATTTAGCCTGGGGAGGAATGTTAATGGCCGGCATATTTCAGAATGATGAGAGTCCTAGTGAAAAGGAATTTATTGTTCTTCTTGCCTTGGAATCATAATATGGAAACTCTGATCTTATTCGATTAGATTAATGGTTAGGCAAATTTAATACAGGTCAAAAGAAAAAAAAAAAAAAAAAACACACCACCAAGAGCTGATGTACTGTGTAGTCAGTTCATGTAATTCACTGCTGCAGGAGGTCAGAGAGTGATGTGCTGGAGCTGGAGTTAAGAAAGAGCTCTGTAATTTTACAGCCATTAAGAGCATGTCATTATACCTGCGAATGGGAGAATGGAAATCTCAAACCTGAGAATGCACAGGAAGAATAGCCTTAGGAAAGAAATTTCCCCATCTTCTCCCATCACCTTTCACAAGCCTGGGAGCTGTATCAGGCTGGGTTATTGCCATTACCCCTGGAATTACCTGCTGGCAGCCCTCAGAAGGCGTGCAGGTGCTCAGTGGTGCAGTGAGGCACAGCCAGGAGCTTCACTCCTTCCGTTTGCTGAACAACACTGGCTTTCCTTGCAGGCTCCCAGGACCTCCTGCTTTATTGGTTTAAGGAAATCCTCACTGCCTGCACCCTGGAATGCAGCAGCCACAGAATTCCCCACTCCTCCAGCTCCAGGGGGACTGGCCAGCAGCAGACAAGGAGAAAGGCAGTGCTGTTTTGGTGGCGTCCAACTAAAATTCCCTCTTCCTACAGAGGATGTTTGCAGCTGACATCTCACAGCTTGGGCCTCACGGTCTGAATGAGAGCAGAGGGTGCTCAGCAGGGCGCTGTCCCCACAGGGAACCGGTTCCACAGAAGGCAATGCTTCCTAGGCTTCCTAAAAGCAAGGAGGGAACTCTATTTCCATAGAGGCAAAGAGCATCAGGAGCAGCCTAACGCCTCTGCGCAAGTCATTTCACCCTCTAGATTTTCACAGATCCATGAGAGAGATGAGCTGGGAAATCTGGAGCTCCTGTCACAGTTTGCTTTTTCCCAGGGAGAGCCAGGACATTTGATTCCCAATGTTGTGCCCCTGCTGTCTACGCAAAAACTCCTCATGCTTAGGTGAGGAAGGCGATGACAAGAGGGCATATTGAATCCAGGAAAGATCTCATGGATGCAGCATGCACAGTGAGCAACTGGGACACTTCACTGGGTATCTCCATCTCCCTTGGTTTATGGTTCATCTGCACCATCAGGTGCTGAGCTGCCCCTTCTCCCCAGCAGTTAAATGGAGACGTTCCTAAGAATGTCACATTCCTAAGAATGTCACAGTCGTAAGAATTAGACACATGTGGGAATTCAGCGTGTTTTCCACCTGACTTTACATTCAAAAATTGAATTAATCTGCATTTAAACAGGCATTGTTTCCTGTTTTGTGTGAGGAACTGGGGAATAGATTCATGTTTTAGTCAGATTCTAATTTGGGGGGGAATTAAAGTCTCATAAATAAGGCACAGTATTTATTCAGCATGTTGTTGAAGATATCCATCCTTCTCTCCAATACAATCCTTTTTCATTTTTACAAGCAACACAGTGAAACGTAAGACATTTTGTATGCCATGAGCACACAAAACTCGTGGCCCAAGTGCTCAGGTGGTGCAAACTGGCACAGAGGAGTGGATGGCAATGCAGAAGCATCCTCTGATGCTGCACAAAGAGGTGTCAGAGCTGACCTTGCTTTGCTGTCACATCTCCCTAGCATTGCTCCCAACCCGTGCAACCATACCTGCATCTCCCTACGGCTTCTCCATTCCATGTGGAAGCCTTTGCCAGCATGTGGGATTTGGGGAAGGGGCCCTCAGGGCGAGTCCCCTCCTGCTCTGCATGGCTGTAAACTTGCTGTGCCACTGCTGTGCTCACGTGGAAACACGGATGGATGCCAAGAGTGAAAATGTGCTGGAGAGCATTTCCCAGGTGGGAGATTACCCTTCAAGCCACACAAAAGGCTTAGGCAGGAGCAGCCAGCTCAGGACCTGTAGTAAAACATCCTTTATCCATGTCCATGGCTTGAATGTCCCGTCTTGCTTCCCTGTGTTTTCTGGCTGCACCGAGACTCCCAGAGGAGCAGGCACCTCTCTGCTCCATGTGCTCCTGCCACCGGATGTTGGACTCTCCCACCAGCATCTTGGGGTCCGAATGGCCTTTCTCCAGCTCAGCTAATCTGCCACTGCTGAATCTGTCAGCTGGCACATAATGGATGTGCTCCAGCTCCTGGTGGGCAGGGAGGGATGGCACAGGCCCAAGATTTGCAACGCATGTCTCAGGGAAGGGGGTAAAAGCTGCAAATGTGATGCTTTTCCCTCCCCATTTCCAGCAGGCTCCCAGCCCATTTCAAAGAGAATAGCCCACAGGAGGCTGGTGGTATTTTAGAAGATGTGCTGATGCTGAACTAATCCCAAATTTTCACTGTTTCCATGCAAAGTTCCCCTCCCCTCTGCGCAACCCGCGCGGCCGACAACTGCCAGGACAGGAGACGCAGGGTGTTTGGGGCAGAGCCAGCTTTCCAGGACCGTATCAGCCCCTCTCCTGCGTGGATTTGGATGGCACTCGCTGCCAGCTCCCAGTGCTGTCGCGGGTGGGAGGACCTGCAGTCACAGGGTCCCCGTGTCAGACTGGCGGAGTGTCGTGAACCCACAAGCTGTGCTCGTGTGCACCCAGAGTCCCCAGCTCCAGCCCATCTGCACAGCAGGGAGGAGATGCAGGCTGGACCCTGCGTGGCAGGAGCCCAAGTTGGCACTGGTTCAGCTGGAGACCTTCTACCAGTGACAGCCCGTGCTAGGGCTGTGTTTCACAGCTTGTGAGTCCCTGTCAGTGCCTGGGTGACTCTGGACTCCACACAGCAACCAATACCCTGCTCCGACCCCCAGCCTCTGGTTAAATAAAGCTCCTTATAATTAATCATCTCCAAAAGTCCTGCCCCTGCACACACAGGCCACTGTCCCCTCTCTACAGAGCAAGTTGTGCATTTCAAAGGCGTGGGTCAGGCACCAGGCAAGACTTCCAGCAAAACATATTCCAAGTGATGCTGTGGCAAGTAATTATGGTGATCCCTGACCCAGAGATCAGCCACAGCACCCACAGTGCAGTAAAGCTTTTTGTATCTGTGGCAGGAGGAACCTGAACTCTTGCAAACCTGTCCAGTTACTTGAGGCATAGAACCACAGACTGGTCTGGATTGGAAGGGACCTTAAAAATCATCTCTGCCATGGGCAGGGACACCTCCCACCAGACCAGGTTGCTCCAACCCGGCCCTGGTCAGGTCCCATACCAAGATAAATGCACTCACCCACACTCCTGGAAGACCCAGGAGCATTGTTGGCTGTGCCCCAGAGCATTGCCTGGAGCGTAGGACAGGGCAGCTGAAAGTTTTGACATGGAGCTCAGGAGCCAAGTGACAACAGGCTCAGAGCAAACACCACATCCCCCTGGAAGATGGGCCTTGCCTTGTCAGGCACAGGAACGGCACAGCGCCGTGGCAGCTCTTGTGGCTCCACCTGAGTTATTCTGTCAGCTGGTCACCTGTCACCAAGAAAATAATAAACACTTGGAGGGAGGGCACAGCAGTGCTGTGGTGGCCTTCAAAACAGGCTCAGTTACCCCAGCAAAGCAGCAGGTGTTTCTACCTGATGCTCTTGTAAAGCCAGAGAGGCAGAATCCCCCTGCATGCTCCTGGGGACACAGAAAGTAAAACAATAATTTACCTCCCATGCTGCTCTCGTGTCCTTGCTTGGGACTTGGGACCTGACATTACCTCCCTGAGACTGACAGAAATAGGGAATTGCTCCATGGCAGCCTGGTTGAAACTGGCTTGAGGACTTCCTATGTTCTATGTTAGTGGCCCCAAAAGCTGTCATCCTTTGTGTTTGGATTGGAGGCCAGGGGGCTTTGCTGACCTACACCTGCAGATTTAGTGGAGATATGAACATTGTAATTACAGGTTTTCCTGTCCTTAACACGGAGCTTCCCCAAGCTCCTGTTCTCTCTCCAGTTCCAGCTCTTTGGAGAACGTTGTGTATCTTCTGCAGGATTGTTTCCACACAGGGTCACATCCCCAGTGGGTGTAGGGAGAACTGAGCCATCACTTTCACACAGTGCTGCTCCCTCATGGGATCCCTCCCCTCCAGCTTCAGCTGGAGCAGAAATCAAGCACATAATATAAACCAACTGTCTGGTCTTTTCCTGTGATCACTGGACAAAGGTTGGCATTTCCCAAATTATTGCCATCACCTAGAGAGTGTCAGGGAAGGCAGGGTTCAGTGACCACCTACGAAAAGCCCTAAGAACATGAAACGTGCTTGATTTGCATGGAAAACCCGATCTGCCCCTGGGGCGAGTTAGTAAAGCTCCTCTAAACCACGCCAACAGCACATTTGGATTGATCAATAGCCCTGGCTCAGCTATCCTTGCTAGGCAGTAGTGCTCATCTACAGCAATTACCTAAAAGCCTGGGAAGGGGAGGAGATCAAGCAATTTACCAGGGGGACGGGGCCTTTGCATTGATTAAAAACTGTAATGGGAGCTTTGCAATGGTTTCAAAGTTGCCCCTGAGGTGCCTGATGAGCCAGAAGCAGGAGTGACAGCGCTGCTGGGCTTTGCCTCTGCCCTGCAGCCCGGCCAACCAGGGCACCAGGGGACAGCTCTGAGGTGCAGCCAGGGATGTCTGCACAGCCCGGTTACACAAACAGCGCATCCCAACCCGAACGGGAGAGATGTGCCAGAGATTAGAGCACCCGGGTAGGAGGAGGGGCAGGGCCCGCATGTCTAAATCGATGGAACAATCAGTCGAAAGCAAAAGCAATTTCGAGATTAGGGCTCCTTTATGGAAAGCAGTGATCTCTTTGTGATGAAAAGCCATCGCAGCCTATTGCTGTAATCTTACCTCTGCTCAGGCAGGTTCCCTGTGTCTGTGCCTGACCCACTTCCTTCAGCTCCTGTGCTTGCTTCCTTCAAGAGCAGTTTTAGCTCCACATAAACACCTTGTTTAAATTGCTTTAATCTCCAAGTGCTCTTTCTATTGATTTGAAACAGTTAAGCTGTCAATCAGCCCTTTCTCTTCACACTGCGGATGGGGAGGAAGATTAAAATAACAAACAAACAAGAGGTGGATGAACAGGGAAGTTAGTTTGAGTTTCGCAGGGGCTGCCAGCTTTATGGAGTCTGGAAACAGGTGGAAACGAGGTCATTTCAGGTGGAAGTGAAGTTCTTGCAGGTGCTGAACTCTGCAGGAAGGCCCTGTTCAGGAGGGAGAGCAGTGTGTGATGCCCTGCAGTGCCTTGTTCTTGCAGCCTGTGCAGTCACTCACACAGCTGTGGGTGTCTCTTCCAGCTGAGTGTTATGCAAATATTTCCAGGAGACAACCTCAGTCTTAATGAAGTTTGCAGTCAGCACTAATAAGACACACACAAACAGAAGATAACACAGGTAAACAGATGAACAGAGACAAAAAGTACTTTTCCCAAGGGCAGTGCGTGAATCCAAAGAGTCTCCTGATGAGGATCCAGCACCTCGCCAAAAAAAGTAATAAATAAACACAATAAGCACATTCAATAAACCCATTCAGAGCGACTTTTCTGTGGGGTACTGAGGGAAGGAATGGACCTGAACTCTCTCATGACTCTGGAGCCCTGGCTGCTGGCACTGTCCCTGTGCAGAAGTGCCACTGAGGAAGGACATTTGAGCTGGACCACTGAACCTGCGGGTGCAGGCAGTGATGCATCCCCTGGCACTTCCCCTGGCTTGGAGAGCACGCCAGGCCATCTGCACTCGGGACCATCCTGATGGCAGGCTGGAGGCAGAGAGCTGTTATTTCATCATTACAGCAAGGATAATGACAGGGCCAGAGAGGCTGATTGCTGCTGGAGAGGTCAGCGGTCAAGGAACTGAGAAGGAGAATAAAGATGAGGAATGGCACCCGTGGCTTTGAAAGAAGCGTGTGGCTGGCTTAGCATTGCTCCAGTCAGAGTATTGATTACTAAAATTAAGCTGGGGGTCTCTGGTTAGAGTCTTCAAAGTGGAAATGCACTGAAGTCCAGCGCAGTGCTAGTCACACTCTCTGAAAATCCATCAGTTAATCACATTATGAAAAGCCAATATTAGACACAGCAACACTCAGATTATTTTGCTGTCACGGGCTGAAGAGAAACCCCTCTGGTGACCTGCTTGTTTCTGCCCCTTCCCACAAAAGGTTTTTTTACAGCCCCGTGGGTGCAGTAACGACTTGCCCTACACTCTGCCCTGATGAGAGGGAAAATTTCCCAGGACTCTTCCCATTGTATCCAGTGCAGAGGGATTTTCAAGGAAATACATTTGTCTGCTAAAATCCTCTGAATGCTATGGCCTGGGAGGGACAGGAGATTGGGGAAATGACAAGCCCAGAGGGGCTGGAGGGACGAGGGGGGGAGGTGAGAAGTGGGGCTTCAGCCGTGCTCTAAATAATCCAAGGCAGAGCTGCCAGTCCTGCAGCTGGAGCACTCAGGGATTCCTGGCGAGGGCTCACAGAACAAAGAGGCCTGAAATTGATTGGGTCATTCATTTGAATGTTTAAAATAATAATAATAACTCTCTTTGAATGGCTTTCTTTCCCCTCAAGCAATTTAAGCAGCTGCTCAATTTCCATTTGGCCTCGAGATCCTTTTATTGATAGGCTGTAAAAATTTGCATGTGGTGGAACGGCTGCTGGGGAGTTTGGGGAGGGAGGGTCACACCTTTGGAACTACAGGGGCTGAGGGGTTTTCACTTTCTTCTGCTGACTTTTGAAAGCTGGAGCAAGAATAAAAGCTGGAGCAAAGGGGTCACAGGGGAGCCAGCACAGATCAAAAGAGAAAAGATCACTGTCTGCACAAAATGAAACAACTGTCCTACAATGCAGTCTCCTCTGCTCCAGTCCACTCTCAAAAAATTCCAGTGTTAGATACAGGATAAGGTGAAAGTCCTAGGGAGAAAATATTCAGGGACTGAAAGAATAAAGATGGAATAATGAGTTTAAATACAGGGTAGATTTAAGGTTAGATGGACAGCTGGCCTTTCACTTCTGCCTATACAACCCCTTCCTTTTAAAACTAATATTCTGTCTTTTCCTAACACAATAATATTCTATATTTTAGTAATATAATAATATTTTAATATTTTACTAATATTCTTTGGTCAAATGGGAGAAGAAGAGGAAGGAAGGCATCAGAAGGATTCATGTGTTTTTTTGCATGATAGGCAAGGCTGGGGTGTGAGGTGAAAGTTGCTTCTGCATGGGGGAGCTTCAGAATATACTGACAGCTCAGAGAAAACCTTCTGGAGGCTGGTAAAAGACAACTTACACAAGGAACAGTGTAATATGGAGAAGAAAAAATATATGTCAGCAATCCCTTTCTGATGATAGAACAAAGTGTCATTCCAGGAAAACAAGCAAATTTGAAAGAGGAGAAAGAGAGAGGCTATGAAACAAGTGGATTTTTTTTTTTTTTTCTTTTTATACAGAAAACAGAGACTGGATTGATTTCATGATTTTAGAGGGCTTCAGTCCTATGAATAAAGATGCCTTTCCCCAGTTGTTCACAGCTGGCTGGCAGCCACTGGACACAGCAGTGAGGGCAGAGCACGGAATGGAGCAGCCAGGACTGACTGGTGGATGAGGATTATGGACAGACAGGGGCCTGGGGAAAGGTGTCAGCTAAAACAGGACAGGACAGCAGCAGCAGGGTCACAGCACAAAGACTTAATCTGTGGGCTTGTTCTCCTCTGTAGGGGTGGGCTGATGTGACACCCACGCACTGAGCAACAGCTGGCAACATCTGCCACAGCTCCTCCTCTTCTTCAGCTTTCAAACACTTGCTGTCCTCATCAGTTCTTCTGATTTCTCCTCCCCTTGCACTTCCTGACTGCTGCAGTTTGCTTTTTTTTAATGAAGTCCCTTACTGGGGCTTCAAAGGGGAGGTGCAGAGAAGTCAGGAAGAGGAGGGAGTGGTGCCTTTCCATCTTTCAGGTTAAAATTGCAAACACACGCATATGCATACGCTCCAGCAAAGCAAAACAAAGAGGGAAATCGATAGCCCTGGTCAAAACTCATTTTCAAATCTGAATGAAGTTTGTGATCAGTAGAGCCCCGTGGATGCCAGTGTTTCAGTCTTGATCTGATCCTTGAATGTCAGCCTCGCAGAATCACAGAAAACTGGGGGTGAACGGGACTTCCAGATGCCACCTAATCCATCCCCTTGTCAAACAGCCCCTTTACAGGAGATTCTCCTGCAGGGAGGAATGACAAGTCCTTTTCATGGTTTGGTGTTGTGGTTGGACTAGAAAAATGCAATGGGCAAAGAACCTGCTTTGTTTATTGAGTTTACCCCACCCCTGACAACCAGCATGTCCCAGGATCTCCCAGATGAGCAGGGCAGATCCCAAACTCAGACTTTCCTCATCAACAGCTCTGCCAGTAGGTTTTAGCATCTTGCCCACTGGGTTGAGAATGATTGGGGAGAGTTGGGAGGGATGCATGGAGGAGAAGGAAATTCAGGCTATTCTAATCTCCTCTACTAAATTTGCAATTTTTAATTTTAATTTGTATTTCATCAAATGACCACAGGAGGGTAAACGGTGGAGCAGGAGGGTAGAGGACCAGGCAGGGGTGAGTGGGGATGTGAGAATGTGAGAGAGGAAATGAGGAAAATAAACTTTGGCCACCTGAGCTTGTTTCTGAAGCTGGACATAACTGGTGATTAGCAAAATCCGACGGAACCACAATTACCTCCTGCCTGGCTGGGATGTAAATGTCAAGAGTCCTGCAGCTGGGAGAGGACCACGAATGTCTGCAGCACAGCCAGGGGGGTGAGGAACCTCCAAATGAGCCTGACATTTGCTTAACCTGAAACAAAGGGCAGGGAAGGGGCCCATCCCAGCGACTGAGAGGGCTGTAGATGAAGAGCAACACCTCGCTTAAACACAGGCTTCTGTCGTGGCTGTGGAGCTGTGACAGAGGGTGAGCTGTGGGAGTTTGCACTGGGAGGGGGTGCCAAGAGGGTGGGTGGAGGAGCAGATGTGTTCACACTCCCTTTTGGCAAAGGGAATAATAACATTTGCCTCCGTTAAAGGGAAGGCTGATGAATAGTTAGTAAGCCTGGGCTGGGCTGCTTTCCACGAACTCTGTCTTCTCTGAGGGCTTTTCATACAGGAGGATTTGAGAAACAGGACCTCTAAGCTAAATAAAGAAAAGCTACGCAGCAGGGATGGTTCCCTTTCTTGTAAAACTCAAAATTCAAAGAAAATTTTTGTCTTCTTCAGGGCAAAAATGAGATCTCAAAATTTTATGGGCTGAACCAAGAGGGGAAGCACAAAGAACAGGTTCCCTCAGCTAAGTCGATGTATTTGTGATGAGCGGAGTCATCTAAGACAAGATAAATGTAGGTTGAGGTCTGGCTCCACCTGCTTCAGAGCAAGGCTGGTGTCAGTCACACCTCAGGCATTCCTTGGGTGATGGTCCAGTGTCCCACCTCGACTCAGTTCTACATCCTTATCCATTAGACTTGTCCTGCTCCATTTATGAACTCATCTAAGCTGCTTCATCCCCCATTATAAGGAACTGATGTCCCCCCACGAGCATTTTCCAATTAAAATCCATTTCAGGGAAATGAAGGATCTGTGGGACTGTGTCAGACCAAAGGTTCCTTGGCCCCTACCTCACAGAGCAAAGCTTCAGAGAGGGTCTAAGATCAGGATAAATAAGGAATGCCTCTTTAGGTCAGGCAGTTTCCAAGTACATTTCTAACTACAGCTCGTTTGTGCCACTGTAAGGACACTTGGGTTCGAGGCACCTCAATCCTTGGAGTCTCCTGGAACTTTCCTTGAACCAACACACAGCTATCACATCACTTTTGCTGCTCACAAGTACGTGCATGGGTTTGAAAAAGCTGCTTATTACAGTTCAGTGGAGGAGGATAGACCATATTTTATCGCAGATCAGTTTGTAAGGTTCATTATTGATTTTAATGTACCTGTGCCAAGAGGCAACGACGGGCACAGTTTTTTAAAGAGAAGGAAGGAAGATTAAATATACTCAATCCTTGTCACCTTAGCAAACATTTATCCATCCGGTTGTGTGTGATGAGAAGTCTCTATTCCAAAAGAGGAATTAAATTTTAATAGGACAGAAACATGTTTCTGGGGTTGTCATGGCCCAGGATTGGAGCAGACTCTAGCACTGAAGGGAAACACCAGAGACTGCTGACAGAAGGGAACCAGAAGGTGATAACGTATGCCTGAATGACTGATAGTGGGGAAGTAGGTGACGCAGGATGGGACTGATGGGGGGTGTCCTAGCCAGTGATGGGAGAGAAACTCTGCTCAGCAAGGAGGCGGAGGACCCCCAGCATTGCTGTCGCTCACAAATGTGATGCCAAAGTCAGGATGAAAACCGGCAAACCCCAGGAGAGACCAGAAAGCTCCTCACTGGTGCACACTCCCTGCCACAAGCTCCCCAGCAGCAGCACTCAGCCTGCAGGACCGTGTTTGTAATTCAGCTCCTTCCCTGCTTTGCAGGTGGGCTCTGCTCCAGCTGGGGAATGTGTAGTCCTTCCAGGCAGTGCTGATGAGAGGGTCAACGTCCCTCAGCAGAGAAAGGCTGGCACAGCAGGTGAAGCCTTTGCTGGGCTCTTCAGGGCACGACCCAGGGTCTTCGGGGCCGGAGTGCAGCGTGTGGCAGAACGAACTCTGATGAACTGGGCCAGTGGAGGCTGGGAAAGGGTTTGGGCAACTCCCGTGCCATGCTGGGTACCACAGAGTGGGCACAGCAGAGCTCTCCCACCAAGATCCCCTCCACACTCCACCACTGACCTCACTTTACCTCCTGCCCTTCAGTGGCCTTCGCAGCTTCTTACTTCCAGTCATTACCATCCACTGTCTGGATTTAATGAGGCCAGAGTTCGCCGGATGAAATAAATGCAGGTTCCTGAACCCTCTAAACCAAAGCTAATGAAAAATATATGCTCCCTCACTCCTGCTCTCATTTTCACATCCTGCAAATTATCTGTGCTAATGCACGCAAGGCGCTGCTCCTCCGCGGTTTCAGATGCTGAACTTTGAGTCTTTGTCACATCAGCCAGCACCAAGTAATTCCGTACAGAAGTCTGACATTTCCAGTTGAAAAAAATAAATTGATTAAAATTCAACAGGCATGTAGTGTTCAGTTTTTAAAGGTCGGCAAATCTAAGGAACTATCAACTGTAAAATAATTCAGCATTTAGAGGGGAGGGGCAGCTGGGGGGAGTCCTGGGAAGAGGGAAGGAGCATGGAATATTAGGATCATTTACTGCCTGCATTTCACTGTCAAGAACATAATTACAGGCAATTTAATTATTGTATAATGGAAAGGGCCCATCTTCCTGAGCAGCACAGCCAGATCCTCCTTTGCCTCCCTGGACTCTGTGCAGTGCAGATGTGGGGAGGGGTCTGGCTGTGTCCGGGTGTTCCTGTGGAGAAGTGCCTGCACAAGGTCCTTGGAGAATGAAGATGGAGACTGGCTGAGGCTCAGGAGGGAGACTTTCAGCTGTCCTTCTGTGTAGAATCACGGAACCGCTTGGGTTAGATCACCCAGTCCCACCCCCCTGCCAAGGCAGGGTCACCTGGAGCAGGTGACACAGGAATCACTCCAGGTGAGTTTGGAGCGTCTCCAGAGCGGGAGACTCCACGGCCTCCCTGGGCTGCTGTTCCAGAGCTCTGCCACCCTCCACGGAAGGACATTCTTCCTCAGGTTGAGGTGGAACTTCTTGTCTTGTAGTTAGTGTCCATTACTCCTTGTCCTGTCACTGGGAACCACTGAAAAAAAGGTAAAAGGATCAGGCTATTTGGAGCAATAGCCCCATCCCTGGAAGTGTTCAAGGCCAGGTTGAATGGGGCTTGGAGCAACCTGGGGTAGTGGAAGGTGTCCCTGCCCAGGGCACAGGGTGGAATGAGATGATCTTTCAGGTCCCTTCCAAGCCCAAACCATTCTGTAATTACAGAATTACTAATTACCAAGAAACCTGGAGGCAGAAGTCTTCAGTCTGAGCCTTCCTTGGCAGGTTGCAAGCTCTAATTAGGACACGCTCTCTTCCCTGAATTGCGCTGTACATGTGTAAATCATGTTATCTAATGCATGGCTTCTTTTCCTCTCCCTTATCCCACACTCTTGTTAAACTCTTTCTTCTTCAAACCTTTTGTGCATGAACTTGAGACCAGTTCCTTCCAGCCTGGAACGTGTTGGGTTTCACTGCTCTGTAAACTTAAGAAATATATCCCATGGGAAGTGTGTCCTAGAGCTAGAGGCACAGAGAGCAGAGGAAGGTCTGGAGAGAGGGATATTCTATCTTTATCACTCAGGACCCCTGAATATCAGGGTACAGTCGATGTGCTTGTGATTTATTATTCCTTGTAATATCAAATTCTCCCCTCACACCGGTGTCAGGCCATTGATTTTACTGGGGACAGGAACATTGTGACTGAAGGGAAGAACGTGGCCCATGAAGTCACTGTTGGATTGTGGTATCCAAGCCAAAGACCACCAGAAGGACAGCTCCAGGGAGCAAAAAATCCACATCAAAGGAGAGCAAGATGACTCCTGCTGCAGGCGGGCTGCAGGAAGCTTCTCCAGAGGAAACTGTGACTCAGCAGCAGGACTAACCAACCTTTAAAAGTAGAAAGAAGGGGAAAAGAAAGAGAAAGAAGGGCCAGCAGGCACATTGCTGTTGCTCTGTCTGTCGCCCAAATGCTGCTGTAGTCAGTACAAAGGAGAGGCAGAGGAAAGGGAACATTGTGTTGTCTTCATTTAAAATGCTCCCAGCATCATCTTTGCTAACTCAGCTCCATCCCTGGGCCTCTGTCTTGCCTTGTCTCAACAGGAATCCACTCCAGTGCATCACTGCAAGCTTCTTCTAAGCCTCTGACCTATCTTACACTCCTTGAAAAGCCTCCCTGGCTAGTGAGCCCCTTTTGCAGTGGGACACCCACATCCCCATCCTATCCCCACCCATATATCAGCCAGTGCAGGGATTCAGCTCTTCCATCACCACATACAAGACCTGGACCTCCCTTCTGCAGGACCACAAGCACACAGCCCAAGTCTCCAAAATGCTGGATACTTGCTCTGGGTTGATCAAGCATACCACAAGTATCAGCACACCACCAGGCTGCAGGGGCATCTCCCCAAGTGGTCAAGGCTCTCCTGATCCTACCCCTTTGGACTGAAACCTGTGCCAGGGAAAGAGGAGGAGCCCCTGTGGAGCTTGCACAGATGGGGTCTGGGGCAGGTGGGGCGTCCCAGCTCCCCAAGGAGCAGGGCCTGCTGATGGCAACACAAGGGCTCGTTCACAGATCAACCTCAGCCAGGCTCTGCACTGCCTCCCCTCTCCTCCCCTCCCACTGGTACCCAGCAGCCAAAAAGCACCATGTTGATTATTCAAGAGAGCTCTTAACAGCTCTAATCAGCTGATAATCCAATAACACACTCAGCTGAGCTGCACTGTCAGCTCCCAGGTCCCTGCCGCTGAGAGAACATTTACAGCTGCCTCGTGTTGATGAAAACTGCCCGGCAGGCAGGAGGGGAGCCCAGCAAGTGAAACACGCTCCCTGCTTCCTCCTGCTCCTCAGCCAGGCCGGCACACTCTTCCTCCCAGCCCAGCCTTCCCCAGCCCCTCTCTGCTCCCAGATTTCGGCACAGCTGGATGCTGGCGGAGTCCTGCCCTCGCCATGTGTGCAGCTCCCACAGCCCGGCTCCTGGGATCCTCAGGAAAGTAAGTTGCCTGTTCTCTAGAGCTACGCCCCTGGCAAAACTGCTTTAAATATAATAAATAAAAAGGGAAGCATCAAATCCCCATTTTGAAGGCATTTGAAATGCAAGATGCCAGGGACCAGCCAGCACAGCCTCAGGCCTTTTCAGTTCTCCAGCACTTCAGCACAAACTGTGAGTGTTCAGCCTGGGTGGCCTGGAGCCAGCGAAGGGAGAGACATTAAATGCAGAAATATCTCTTCCTCTGCATCACCCCAGCTTTCCATCCCAGCCCCATCCTGAGGCAGGCAGAAAACCATTCACACCTGCTTCTCACTGCTTTCACAGCTTGATTTCTCAGATAGAGAGTCTGGCTGAGCCTCCTGGCAAAGTCCTCTCTCCTTGTCTCACCTTCCATTTTGCATAGCTCCTCTTGTCCACCCGGGTCCTTCCCAGGGGCTTTGTCCCATGATGAGGTCATGCTCAGCCCCTCCTGCCCCACACAGCAGCTATCTGACCCCATCTCAATCAATTCCCCTCATTAGCCATTAATTACAGGCGACTGCTTAATTCCTCCAGGTCTATGACAGGGCTGCACTAGAAAAAGGTGTGGAAAGCCAGTTCTGAGCCTAGGTACAGATATTCCATTAAGAAATGAAAGCAATTTCCCCAGGCACTGAAATGAGGAGTTGTGTCTGTGTGTGCATGTGTGCAGGAGTTTGTGCATTCAGAGCATATCACCCTTTATTTCCTGAAACACTTTAGCTGGCAGATTTACTACTCAGAGGGTGTGAAGAAATCTGTATCCCCTCTGTAGCCCTTTCTTGGGTACCAGAAGAATGAAAGTAAAATGGAATAACCCAGAGCAGGGTGTTTTTTTCCTCACCAGCTCTCCCAGCACACAGACGTCTCCAAATGGTAATTTTTCTGTGTGTGCCCCTCTGGAGCAGGAAAGTGCATGGTTTGGAGTCATATTAAGATGTTCAGGTGTAATGGAAACTAAACTGGGGTGGTTGGTCAAGGAGGAGAGCTGCACCAGGCCTCCTCTGTGGTCAGGGGACAGTGGGCACCACACGCCCACAGAGCCAGGGGTTCATGCTGTTCTTTTCTCTCCTGGTACAAAACTGTCCCTGCTCAAAGCCCATGGTGGGACAGGCTGACCTGCTCTTCCTCCCCTTTCTCTTCTTCCTCGTCCTCCTCCTGGGATGCTGCTGGTTGCCATGGCTACCTCACACCCAGCAGGAGCAGCACCAGCTGCCCACCAGCACCAGAGCCTGCTGCAGCCACCCAGGAGGGCTCCCAGTGGAGGCAACAGTGACCCCACACAGACCATCATGTACCTGTCCCCCTACCCCACTTCTACCTCTCCCCAAAGCCAGCTTGCTCCCCTCCACCCCTTCTCCTGGCTGTCCCTGCCTTCTCCCCTTTCCTGCAGACTCCAGTTAATACTGGATGTAATTTCCCTGGACCTGCATCAGGAATGAACTGTGCTGTTCTGGCAGATCTCTTTCCCATCTCCAACCTTCCCTCACGCACTACAAAGTCTGTCCTATGAGAAGTCCCAGCCAGCAGCTCCTTCTCTCCCAGAGCTTTTGATCCCTGCCCTCTTTGTAGTCTGCCTCCTTTGTGCCAAGCTGCCAGTCCTGGGTAGACTTGTCTACAGTTGGACTTGATGATCTTAATCATCCTTTCCAACCTTAATGATCCTGTTATCCACAAAAATCAGATTTGTAACCCAGTGTGCAACAAGCCAGTATTCCATGATTCTGTAATACCAGCTGTGTTCAGGGCCACGGGATGGGACATGCACATCCTGATGCAATCAGAATTCAGGGACCAAAAGAAAAGCCCATTAAAATCCAGAGCCCAAACCTCCTTCTTTGCCTCCACAGCACGTGAAACAAAGTTAGTTCAGTGCTTCCCCTGTGTTGCTTATTTTGGGTATAGAGAAGCTCTGAATATCTTCGATGGTGCTTCTCTGCTCTGCTGTGTGTGTAATCCCCTCTCTTAAAACAGCCCTGATTATATGCTTAGGGAAGAGGCTGGAAAAGCCCAAGGGACACAAAGATTCTCTGCAGAAGAATCTGGGAAGAGCTGGGGTTTTGGAACTGAAAACAAAGTGAAGAAGTATCACTGCCTCACTTCTCCCTCCCTGTGCAAAAATCCTCACAGCAGTAATGATGTGTTTGGGAGCTGGGGCCACTGCAGACGCGTCTGGGAGGGGGACAGGATGGGTGGGAAGGAGGGGAGCTGGTGCAGCTCATCTCCAGGGGAGCACAGTCCTGGTGGAGGCCCTTCAGGGCTGCAAAATGCAGGTGGCAGCCCCCAGTGCTACATCTGCATGAGTGAGCTCGGGCCACATGTGACTGTCCCACCTGTGGTCTCTGGTCCTGGCTGTTCACTACTCTCCAGTCCTTTCCAATTTCACATTAACTGGGCCAGTGCACAGCAATTTAGAACAATCCCACTGGGCCATGGAGGGTCCACGTAGGTCTTGGCCAGCCTCATTTCAAACTCCAGGCACAGGGATATGATGAACTGCCTCCTCTCTCACCTTTCAGATCCTTCTGGGTCCATAAGGACCTGAGGGAGTGGAAAAGACCCAACTGTGCATCAAGGTCAGCCCCTGTCCAGATGCTTTTCTCTACCAGAGCTTTTGAGTCCTTTTTCTGAGGTGTTTTTAGGTAGTGTGAGGGGTGAGGACAAGCAGAGGGTACATGGACAGCACAAGAGCTCCACACGTGACCTGATGGGCTGGAGGGAGCCCAGCAACAGGGCATTGAAACATATCCAGGCCTTTCTCAGGCCCTTCTCCACATTTGGCCCTCGATCTCTGGGGTACATTCACTCCCCAGCCTTGATGAGGAGCTGCCCAATTAGCAGGAACAGCTTTCCAGTGGAAAGCACTGGGCTGGGGCTCCCAGCTCGTTTCACAAATGGCTGGCCCTGCAAAGCCATCAGCGGGTAATGGCCCTGTCTGAGCACTCCGGAGGGAGCCAGGAGCCCTGAGCCAGAGGCTGTGTGTCTGTTATGGCCCCCTACACCCCCAGCCCATCCAAATACCACCCTCTGTGCCAGGGGCATTCCTGCTGGGAACAGTGATGGTGCACAGTGGTTTCTCTAGGGGCTTTGCAGAGACACCCCTCACACAGGAGGGATGTGGGGTGTGTGTAGATTTTATTCCTCATCAGATTCCAGTGTGATGAGGAATAAAATCCATCTCCTGGCGGTCATTTCAACTGAGCACTCTTTGGGGTGTACTTGATTTGAGCCTGATGATCAGGTGTACCCCAGTGCTTGGCAGGCAGCAGGCCTTCCTGAGGAGAGTTTGTGCTGAGAACAGTGAAAGTTGTGCAGGAACCTCCCCAGGGTCACTGTGCTCACCAGAGCTGGGGCTGGGAAGGGCAGCGCTGGCCACTTTGGGGCAGGAAGCACAGGAAAAGGGAGCACCTGCAGTCAGAGCCCTGGCAGCAGCGTGGAGGTTTTGGGATAATGCCCCAAATATTTGGTACCTGTCCCAATGGGGACCTGACCATGCTCCGGGAGCCCTCAGCCCTGTGACAGCAGTGTCCCTGCTGCCACTGCAGTGCTGGCTGCAGCGAGGAGCTCCACAGGGACTTTCTGGATGTCACCTGGCAGAATCGAGCCCACGGCTGGGCTGGGGTTTGGCATGACCTGGCCCTCTTGCCCCGCTGTGGTCTGTTCCACCACAGAGCATCCAGGGCTCCCAAACAGAGCTCAGCGTCGCCTCCCCTCCCTGCTCTGCCCCCTCCTTCCTGTCATTCGGTGACATAATGGAATCAAATTAAAGCCCCATTTACCAGTTTTATTGCCTATTATTTATAATACTCCAGCTCCAAAGTGCTGTTTTATAGAGTGCTTAAGCTGCCATTGCTGGATAGAGTTTGCCATAAATGTCTCCACATGCACAGAACATAATGTCCTTGTGTCACGCAGGAAAAGGGAAGAGATTATTCTCAATTATTTCATATAGTCTGTTTTATTGTCTTATTGTAATAAACTGTCATACCCTACAACACTTTAAAATCAATAGTTTGCATTAAAAGTAATGAAAAGTAGTTATTAATCCCGCTTAGTGCTTCCGCTCTTCCGCTCACCGCGAGGCCCTGGAACAGGGAACGGGTGATAATTATTCATTTCCGATCAATAGGAGCATTTCCCAGCGCTCCTCTGTGTATCTCTGCTCTTGCAGCCATGCAAGATAATAACACTGGAGGGCAGGGGTGGAGGCTGGGGATTGGCTGTGCCTCAGTTTCCCCCGTCCCCCGTGGCTGCGAGACTGGAGGGTTTTGTTTGAGAGACGAGCCTGGGTTTAAATCCGACCAGGGGGATTATTTAGTTTTGTTTTGTCTCCCTGAGAGCTCACAGATTTATGGCACACGAGGGATTTTTTTCCAAACACAGATCAGATCTGTTGGCTCATGACAGGTTTTTGCTCATCCCTGGACTAACTCAGTTAGCATCAGGCTCTTCTCATTGACCAAGCTGTGCATCCCAGACGTTTCACCAGCTGTGAATTGTCTGGAGCCATTGCTGGGAATTTCACCCAGCAGTGGCATCTCACAGGCCCCAGGTTGGAGGGATGTGGCCCAAAACAGAGTCCGGTGGCAGTGGTGTGTGGTGGTGTCAATTCATTTACTGCCTGCACTCTCAGCATGATTCCAAACTCTCCTCTTGTAGAGATTTTGGGGGATCCTGGAGCACTTATCCCTGTGGGAACATAGGAAGAGCCAGCCTGAAGCATACCCAGCTTCTCGCCAGCACTGAGAAGCATCCAAACAGTCACCACCAGCTGTTCCCAAACCTAGGCTTCAGGTGTCTCCAGCACCTGGTAATCCTCAAAGTCTTGGATTTATGCAGAGCTCTGAGGCATAGAATTTAACTTCTTCAGGAACAATCCACCAAGCCACATCCTCCATCCATGGTGTTCCCTTCTCCCATTGCTCTGGAACATGCAGCAGCCAGGCAAGGCGGAGTTAGGCAGACACACATGATTTTGCTGGTACATGTGGGCAAAACATGATGAATTTTTAGAAGAAAAATGAGCTGGATTCAGGTTTCTTCGGGATCCTGCAGTAAGGCACGCAAATCTCATACTAGCTGGGCCAGATGAACCAAATTTGACCTTATTAACATCACTCTCTTTGCTTTATGACCCTCCACACTGCGTGGGACATGGGAGTTGCTCCATGGATTGTTGATGTTGCCAAAAGGTGACATGGAGGCCGCAGTGCAGATTGGTACTTTGGAAAAGCAAAGTGGTTTTTTCCCACTTTTGGCATCACAGCTCACTGCAGACGTGGTAGAATGCAGCAAAATAAAAATTATTTGCATTTTCTAAAACCTGAATTTTGTAAAACCGAGGTGATTGAGGTTGTGATCACCTTCCCCCAGGGCAGTGTCCTGCTCCAGGCTGGGGGTCTGCTGGTACACGTGGCACAGACAGGAACAGCTGCTGAATTTCAGCTGGGGAAGGAAGGAGAGAGCAAGCAAAGGATGAAGAAGCACGTTAAGCATCAGGGCCATTCCTTTATACTCACTATTTTTTAATCATATTTCAAAATAATTATATTTTTAATATTTCTTTTTCATTGGGAAGGCACAGTCGGTTGTTTGGATTGACTCTGTCTCGGATTCAATACAGTTGTAATAAAAACAGTGCAGTAGCACATTAATTGTCATGATAAACATCAAAATCACCCCTCCACCTGCACACACAGGATTGTTATATTGATATCAGAGCAGCATTTCTTCACTGCTGCCATCTGTGATAGCCAAGAAACAGAAAAAAATGCTAGCAAAGCCCAGGAAGAGTTTGATCTGATCCGACCTCAAAAGATTTTATTTTTATTTTTTAATAAAGTCTATCTTCCCTCTTGTTTGTCAGAAGCACTTGGCTTTAAATGTTGCGTGAGCAGAAGCAGGAATTACGTGTCTGTGTTCACTCAGGGAGGAAGGTATAAGCAGCCACGTCCACTCCTTCCAAAGATCTCAAAGCAGTTAAAGACATCCTTACCCCAGCCAAAGGGCTCCATTTCTGCAGGACCCAAACCTGCAAACCTGGAGAGGCACAGGTAGCAGGAGCAGGAGTTGGAGCAGGCTCCTGGAGCTCAGCAGAGCTAACTCTGACCCAGCGTGCACAAGGGAGAGGCTGAGGGAGGAATAACATTAAACCACCAAAGAATGACTTCCCAGAAAGGTAAAACACCCTCCGTGCACACTGCTTCTCATTAGCTGTCAGGTACAGAGAGAGGTGTCTAATTTAGGGGTCTTTTTCATCTGATGATGCCTTTCTAAGTGTTCCTGATTTCTGTATGTCTCTGGCAGAGCCAGGAATAAACCTCCGAAACCAATAACCCTTTCTTACTCTGCAGGAACCTCTGGAAGGGCACTGGGGAACAGCCAGGCACAACGGGGAGCTCTACAAAGGCTGTTTTCCCTTTGTTCTTTAGTGGTTGACCCAGTCATTCCTCAGCTCTCATTGCTTTTCTCACATTCTTCTGCACTGGAACCTCGTTTTCCCGGTGTCCATGGCTGACTCTACATCTCTGCCTCCCAGATCCCTTTCCTTATCCCTAGATAAAGCACCTTGAACCACACAAGCATCAATTGTGGAGGGTCAGGGGGCTCTGGTGTCCAGGGACAGGATCTGGGAGGAGGTGGAGAAGGGAGTCCAACCTCCCATGTGAGAGCCTTCATGACACGCCCTGACCCAAGAATGTTTGAAGGGAGGGAGGGAAGGATGGCAGTCCCTGTCCTGGCAGCTCAGGGAGGTGAGGGGGAAGATGGGTCTCTCTTCCTACCTAGAGGATAGGGCTTTAATCTGGCTTTGACATTATCTGAAATTAAAATCAAACCTGACACACGGACAGTGGCAGAAATGAATTACACCTCTCCTGCTGGTAGATAATCCCCTTCTAATTCCCCCACTTTATTCAGATGGAAGATGGTTTAAGGAAAGAGCAGGTAAGAAACAGTTTCCCTCTCTGCCTTTGCAGATGGCAGCTCATCCAAAGCCTCTCCCTGGCACAGCCCTCCCAGGACACATCTGTCAGCTGCCAAAACCACACCAGCACATCAGCTCACCCAGCAAACTTCTCCCCCCATGAGCAGCATCCTCATCTCTCAAACTGAGACTCCAAAGCAGAGCAACTGAGAGGGCAACGTGAGACAGCAATGCCTCAGTGCAAAGGGGAGCAAAGACACAAAAACATGAATGCTGGAACAAAGAATTGCAGAACAAGAACACCAATGTTAGCACACAACAGCTCTATGTCCTCTCACCTGCCTTTCCCCACCCCTCAGCTGTGGCTCTTTCTTGCACAGCAGCATCTCATATTTTTTTTCATTTTCTGAATTACTGTGGCAGTGCTGGCAGGATGTTTCTCTCCCTCTCTCATCCCTCCCTTCCTCATAATTTCTGAACCTGAATGCCAGTGTCAACCAATTTAAGAGGAGCTAATGCAAAGCTATCACATTCCTACAGGTTGCATAAGAAATAGGTGCCCAACTGGAGGAAAGAGATAGGAGCTTTATCTGACGTTGGAGAGGCCACAATCAACAGCACCACAGGAAACCTGGGATCTTCTGTCCTGCTACCCATGCAGTGAATTTTTCACACTCCCCTTCTCACTACACCCCTTGGGTAGGGCTGCTGTCACCCTTTGGCCCATCCCTGGCTCCAGAAGGACATCAGGGTGTGGGAGTGAGCAGAGATGAGCTGTTTGCTCGATTAAACCAGACTCAGAGCAGCCCTGAGTGAAAGCAGGGGAAAGCCAGAGCTTTCAGTGGCTGTACAGCACCTCTGCCTTCCTCAGACAGTCTGTGGTGAGCAAATACCCCTCGAGCCCCTCCACCACAAGTGATCATCTTGTGGATTAAGATCTGATTAAGGAATTAAGGACAGTGAGACATCCTCACTGTCCCCAAACACCAGTCCATGGTGAACACATTGACTCAGTTTGGCTTGATGGGTGTAGAGTAATCTTTAATGTGGTTCTTTGTGTGTCTGATGAAAGATTCTTCATGGGAAGAAATTACTTACAGAGCCCTCCTTTCCAGTTGGATCCCCTCCTCCATCCACACTTTCGTCTTCCCCAGGTCTAATGCAATTCCTGCCCATGAGTGAATGTGGGTAAAATCAGCGAGGAATCTGCAGCACAATTCAATTTCAGAGTCATTCCAGCCAATAATAGCTCTAAACAAAATGTAATATGTAATTCACATCGTAATATTACCTTAATTACATTTTTTGGAAAAGTCTTTTCTCTCTTGGTCTCTCCACCCTCCAGCCCCAATAAGCATATCTAAAACTAGAGAAAGAAAGCTATCCATCTCTTAAAGCATCACAAGGGATGGGAGGGAAATTGCAGGAAGAAGAGATTAGAATTGCAGGGAATTTTGCTCTTTTTGTGGAGCAGTGTTCTCATCATCACCTTCGTGTGCTGGGTAATTGATTTTCCATGGAACTCTTAGAGGCTTTTTTTTTTTTTCCTTTTTTCCCCAATTCACTTTTTGAATTTTAAATTAATTTCACACTAGTCAGCTGGACCTGCACATCGAAGTCTCCTGTGTCATCCTCAGAATAAGCATGGAAAAGAGACAGCAGGGCTGATTCTTAATCCACCTGTCCAACAGCTCTTCCTGAATCCCAGAGGAGAAGCTGTGTAAACACTGGAGATTATTGATTCTCAGGGATCTGGTCCTGGAAATGGTAAGGCCATACTGCCCTACACAGCTCTTTGATGTGTTCTTCTCATGGAAACATAGATCCTAAGGCCAAAAGGATGACCTGGTTTGACCTCTGGTGTAAGAATCCATGGGATTTTCCTGCAGTTTTCCTGGGGTTGTGGGAAAAAAAAATAAAAAAAATCAATCCAGTCTTAATGGATGAGGATGGAAAAATCATGGACTAGAGAGTGTGAAATCTTCTACTCCTGCACCATGGGAACGAGTCACACTTTGCAGCAGATACCCCCCATAGCTGTGTCATGACAGCTCCCTCAGCAGTTCCTGAGCGGATAGCCCAGGCTCAGGGGCGAAATCCAGAGGCCAAACTGCAGCTCTGCATGGAGCTCCAAAGGACTGCACTGAGAGTCTCCAGCACCTGAGATAAAAGATGCAGCTCCCTTAGCAAAACCTGCCTCGGGATCAGCAGCAGCTCCGTGTGACCCTGGCAGCACAGCGAGGGGGGATGGATTACAAGTGCACCTTCTGTTGGAACAGCTGATCCACCCATGGAGGCAGGAAAACAGCTCCTCACACTTGTTGAGGGAGTGCTGGAAGGAGCAGGGTCTGACAGCAGCTGCTACACATGGGCTATTTTCCTAACACGGACACAAGTCATAATCTTGAGTGAGATTCCCAGCAAGAGGCTAACTGGGAGCCTACAGCTAGCAAAGCTCACAGCTGTGACTTGCCAAGGAAGAGCTGAGCCAAGAGCAAGAAGCCATTAGAAGGTAATAGTGTGAAAACACTAATGGCCTTCAGCCAGATTTGAATTAACAGTCCAAGCCCAGAGAAGCCTATCAACATTTCTTTGTTTTCCCCTTGGTTTCTAATAGGGCTGCAGTGCTGTCAGAAATCTGGGAGGCGAAGGTGGCTCATCCTGTCAAGGATGCTGCCCCCAGCACTGCAGTGCATTAACCTCTGCTCGGAAGATCCTCTGCTCACTGGTCTTCCAGGCTGGGAGGGGAAGGAAGAGAGGTACTGAACAGTGGACCTGGAAAATAAAGACCATTAGGGTTTCCCTTATGAATCTACAGGTGACTTTAAAGTGTGTCCTTTTTCTTCTCCAGCCCCTATATACGCCTTTCAGCCAACCTTTACCCTCTGTTCTTAGGCCCAAGTGCCATCTCCTCCCACTTTCCACAGGAGGTATCCCAATCCATGTAGCAGCAGGGCAGGCAGGGTGGGAGACCCCCAGGTGAGAACCCTGATGCTCTGGCTGTAGAAACAAAGCACAGTCAGCACCCCCTGTCCTTCCAATCCCTGACACCACCAGCCTGTCCCTGCTGTCTCCTCTCAGCCCGAGCCATGTGCTTCCCACAGCTGCTCTCAGCATCCCTGTTGCACACTCTCACAGATGCCAGAGAAATGCCAGGTGCTTTCTAGCTCAGCCCCCTCTGGATGTGACCCTCCAAGGCCACATCCTGGTAGACAGTAGTTACAGATATACAAATTTGTTCAAAATCACAGCGTGCCAACGTTTCTAATCTCTGTCGTGCCTTAATAATGATCTGTGCAAACATTTAATGTTGAGTAACAATTGTCTTTGTCATTTGATGAGGTAAAAAATCCATTCAATGATAAGTAAAGGGTCGGTCATACCAGGATCCCATTGGAACAGCAAGGCTGTCATGAAGGATGTAAAAGGATTAGTAAAAATGGAAGATCAGGTGCCCATCGTGAGGCTTGCCCATGGGCAATAGACCACAGATGGTTTCTCCCCCTCCCCTGCCTCCCCTCCCCACAATAAATAAGAGGTGTCTCTGCGATTCCGCGCTCTGGTGTGACCGGCAGCACTGGGGTGAAACCACTCAGCACAGATGGCAAATTATCCTGCCCAGCTGCTCCTGTGTGACGTAGACCTTCTCTGGCTTCATCTCTCTTCAGCCCTGTTCCTCCACACTGCCACTGGCCTGGCTGAAACTGGATTCCAGTCCTGCTGGATCTCAGTAACTCCCAGTGGTCTTGGTGGGGGCTGCATTCAGGACAAAAGGACAAGGTCCCACCACAAGCTGTTTCTTTTGGCAGGAGGAAAGGGAGTTTCCGTCCTCTAGCCTATGTTTTCTTCTCTTAGTTTTCATCTCTTTTCAGAAGTTCTTCAACTTCTTTCTTGGATGCACGGAGTTCGTACAGGTTGTCAGGGTGGACTGCTGTCTTGTAAATACATGTGTGACATCTTATGTCTTTTCTTTGAAAAATCCTTTTTTTCCCCCATCAAAACAAGTCAGTAAAACACAGAAAACATCTTCCAGAGATGCCCTCAGGGCCCCCTTATTCTGCCTACTCTGAACATTTCATCTCCTGCTGACGCTTTGTCTGCCTTTCTCTGTTCTCCATCTACACTCTGTCGTTCCTCAGCTGTGGTCCCAGCAGAGCAGCACTTTCTGAGAAGATACAACATGGCCTCAAGTGGTTTTACTTACAGTTGAAACAGTCCTCCTCTTTCCACCCCCACAACGATCCTCTTGTCATCGTTCCACTTGGACAAGGTGACAAGGTCTCAAGATGAAGGACTGGTGAGAGGACAGATTCTGTGTCTCATGAAAGGCTGAGAGAACTAGGATTGTTCAGCCTGGAGAAAAGAAGTTTTGGAGTGACCTAATTGTGGCCCTATAGGACCCGAAGGGAGCCTGCAAGAAACATTGGAGAGAGACTATTTAAAAGTCTCTGGAGTGACAGGAAAAGGGGGGATGGCTTCAAACTGACAGATGGTAGGTTTAGATTGGATAATAGGAAAATATTCCTCTCTGTGAGGGTGGTGAGGCCCTGCACAGGTTGCCCAGAGAAGCTGTGGCTGCCCCATTCCTGGAAGTGTCCAGGGCCAGGTTGGATGGGGCTTGGAGCAACCTAGGTTAGTGTCCCTTCCCATATCAGTGACATTGGAATGAGATTATACTTGAGATCCCTTCCAACCCAAACTATTCTAGGAGTCTTTGATTCCATGAAGGAATTCATCTGCTGCCTCTGCTAGGCCAGAAAACCCACCAGTTCAAAATCCCCCAGGAAGGAAAACTGCCAGCACAGGTGCAGAGGGGTAAACTGAGGTAGACCAAACGTAGGGTCTGTTCACCCCTGCTGAGGAGCTGGCCCTGGGCACCTGCCACGGAGGAGCACCCTGAAACTGGCCTTTCTGTATCCATGAAATGATGCTCTCTGGCTCTGCTTTCTGTTCACATGGCCCAGGGGCACCCCAAAGAATGTACCATCCACATTCAGCTCTTACTTTTCTTTCTTTTCCCAGTGCTGGATGCATTCCAGAGCCCAGGTCCGTGCTGGCTCCTCATGAACCCACACGTAACCTCTGCAGCACAGAGTGCTGATGGCTCCCTGGTGTGTGCTTGTGCCAAACATGAGCCAGACTGCCCCTTGCTCACATTTCCAGCCTCCCAGATGGAGTCAATGATGCCCTTGAAAGTTGGCTTCAAATAACTTTGCAAGACACAACGTGTGTGCCATTCCTCTAGGGAGACTCTGTCTCCCATCCTCGTATGGTGTGGGTCAAAGTTACAGTCCACATTTGCTCAGATAGAAACAAATCTTGGAAAAACAATCAAGAAATGCCATTCATTATTGAGCAGGAACTGGGGAATAGGTGGAAATTACTGGCAAAATGCCTTGAAAGCCCTTACGTTTTCTGAACATTTCTCTTTGGTTTCTTGCAGATTTGAAAGGTCGCTAGGAGCTAATGAACCTCAGATAGCAAAGCTGTCTCTTGTTTGTTTGTCATTTTGAGTTTTTCTGGTTGATTAAGATCCGTGCTGGCAGTAACGTATAAAACTGCAAATTTCTGTGAGTACAGCGAGGTCACGTTTCCTACCCTCAAAAACTACTGAACTTACCAGGAAAAACAGTAATTCCCAAAGACTAAAATGCCAGCTCTCAGCAGAGGAAGCTTCTCAGTGGTTCTGTTGCCCACATTTATTTCAGTTCTTCCTGGTTCCCTAGGTGTTCAACAGCATCCCCCAATACAGTGGGGTGACAGATAATCTGCACCCCAAGACAGGCTCATTCTAGAGCTACCACAGAATCCCAGAATGGTCTGGGTTGGAAGGTGCCTTAAAGATCAGCTGGTTCCAACCCCTTCACCACGAGCAGGGACACCTTCTGCTAGACCAGGTTGCTCAGAGACCCATCTGGCCTTCTTCTGTGAATGGAACATCCACAATTTCTCTGGGCAACCTGTATTGTGTATTTGAGAATGGTGAAAGGTATCTTCTTTCTCCGCCTGAGAACTTGATCTGGGGTGAGTTTGTGGACTTATTTTTGTCTGCTCACTCGCTTGGAGCAGCAACAACAGAATTCCAAATGCACAAATGACCTCCACAGCAGAAGTCAGCAAGTCCTGCACATCTGGACACAACAGCTCTTCCACATCTGCACTGCCCAGCTCCCTGGTGAATACACTGTGGCCATTGCACCCATGTATCCATAGACTCGTTGGAAGTGACAGCCACAGCAAGCTGAAAAAGATGGAAAATGATCCAAAAGTGCCCTTGACTGTGATGCAACAAGCTCTGCAAAAGAAGTCCTGCCTGGAGAACCAGCTGTGTACAGAACATCCTGGGCTGCGCATACTCTAAGGATGAACACAAAATTTCCCATGAGGATGCCCCAGAAGAAGTTCTGACTTCTGTGTTCTGGTAACTCCCCAGAGCACAGGAGGCTGGATGACTTTGGATTTGTCAGATTCTTTGTACCTTGCATTCGTTCTGGCAAATGTTATCCAAAAGTATGTTAATACCCCCAGCAACACCATGACTGATGACTCATGTTAGTCCCAGCCCACTGGAGAGCCCTTGAAGGCTGATTCTCCTGCTCTTATGAGTAGAATCCTGTCTCTCCTCTTACAGCTGCAGCTCTGGACCCAAGTGACTATGGTAAAAATGGAAAAAAAAAAGAAATCCAAATTCTATTTACCTGCTCCTGCTCCTGGCCCACTCAGAGCTCAAGGGCAAACACATCACTGTGCTCCTTCCTTTCACCTCCCTGTTTGGGAGAGCTGGGGGCTCACAGCACTGAGCAGAACCCGAGGTTTCTGCTGAGACCCTGGAGGAGCTGAAGGAGCCTCAGCATTTGCTGAACATCAGACCCCTCCCAAGAGCTGTTGACTGAAGTGGGAACTTGCTGTTTCCACTCATACCACAAGTGAAATTATACCAGGGAAGGAAATCTGTCTTGATGGAAGATTTTCCATCTTTTTTTACTCCAAATGCACCAGTTTTTGCAGGCACTTCAGGGGACCCTTCAGACAGAGCTGTGGGCGTTCATTGCTTTGTCTGTGTCTGAGCCAGTGCCCACTGCAGAGAGGAGCCTGAAGCAAGGGAAAAGTGACTTTACACACTCAACTCAAAATGTGTTAAGGGTTCAGGGCTGTTTGCACTGAAGAGTTGAACTCCAGAGCTTGCTGTGGCCTACATTTCAGAACCATTTCCATCCCCTACCACAAGGCCCTGTGCTCCTTTCCCTGTGCACCTGCAGAGGTGATGTGCCCATGGATTTCCATGCACCCACAGAGCTATGGAGCACACCAGTGAAACACAGGGAAGAGCACAGCCCAGATCTGGGCCAGCACACCATGGCCAGCTCAGCTGTATCTACACAAAACCACAGAGTGTAATGGGCAGGGATGAGCAGCTTGAAGAGAAATACCCTGAGAGTCTCCTGTTAACATCAGCAGCTGTTCAACCCATCATGGGAAGCCACCACCATCGCGGGACTCCCCTCATCTTCCCAGAGAGCATCCACCAGCCTGAGGGTGTGTTTGTTCTCCAGTCCAGGCACGGTAGAGGCTGATGAGGAGCCTTGGTCACACAAAAACTGGAGTTTCTTATGGACTCCTTGCCCAGCCCAGCACAGAACTGGGAGCACGATGGAAAAGCAAATCCATCTCCAACTACTCCATCCACTACGGCCTCAACACTCCTGCCTTTTTACTGCTGTGGGCAGACCTCTGCTGAGAGGTGTCACCTCAGCAGCCCTGACCCACCACACGAGCGCATCCCCTCTGCCACAGGGAACGGGCAGCAGATGTGCAATCACACATGGCAGCACCCCAGAGCGGTGCAGGCCAGGGAGGGAGGGTGGATCCCACACTCCAGTGAAGCTGCAGGATGGATTTGGGCGGACAGAATGCAATTACCCAAATCATAATTTACTCAAGACATAAATCTTTTGAAACAGTAACAGCGTCTAGCACATATGAAGCATTATACATGTTCAAAGCACAAATGTTAATGTTTATGCCAAAAATATTTGAACTTGAACTTAATTAATAACAAGCAGGGAAATTGTAGAGTTGGGAGGTGTTTCTCCAGTTTTAATTAATAGAAGCAGCTTTTTTTTTTTTTTTTTTTTTTTTTTAACCAGGAAGATTTTGCTCAGACTTCTCCCTGTCTTCTGCAGATCCCAGCTTTCCTCCCAAGCTGAGTCAAGAAATAATAATAAAAACAAACCTCATCCTGTAAAAAAAAAGACTGCTGAATCTCAGAAAAAGCAAAGGAAATGAGAGGAAGATGTGATTCTATAAGTGAACCACTTTTTAAAACTGATATACACAAATTAGTCACAAACATAGCCAGACATACATTTTTAATATACATGTAAATGTATGTATATGTATAAAAAGCTACTCAAAACTCACACTTTGGATATGAACCTTTGGTCCAGCCGAGCTCAGATAATGGTACCCAGTTCATGGTATTTTTTCCTGTTTCCCAAGGTGTGGGATCCAAAAAGGAGCAGCTTCCATCACCCCATAACTTAAAAAAAACAAAAACAAAAACAAAAAATCCCAAGAAAACCAAACATAGAGAAGGTTATAATGCGTAAGGGCTGGTAAGCTTCTCTTTCTACCTCCTGCTGCCACCTCTACTTCCAGAAAAGCATTGGAGTCATTTGAAAAGCCCATGTGGGCTCAAGCCTTACTGCTGTGGGGAGTGGAAGGGCCTCAGATCCCCCTCATCAGTGCATTAGAATGGGCACATTCCTTGAGTTTTAACGTGTCCATGCACTGCTCCTCTACCAATTCACACACCTCGCACGCAGAATTTGGTAAACAGAATTTGCCTGCCAAAACCCCTGCTCTGCATCCAAAGGCACATGAGCAGCCTGGTTTTCTGAGCCTGATTGGGATGGGGATGAAGAGCCATTGCTCTCTGGAGCAGCTGGGGGAGGCTGGGATGGCTTTTCAGGAGAACAGTAGGTATTGTGTCAGAAAAAAAAAAGAAAAGAAACCGTGTCTCTGGACAACTCTTGGAGCCAGAATTCATTTCTCTCCCTCTGATCTCCTAAAGCATCAACAATGGCCAATGTTTGGAGCATGGTGGCTCATTGGCAAACTCACCAGAGCTCCAGGGCCTCTTTCTCATTTGTGTATTTACATAAATTTCCATATGGCATGGAAAACCAATAAATAGAGGCAGGAATGTAATTTTGTAATTTTCCATGGATTTAGGGTTTTTCTCCTGCAAGTGGCCAAGCACTCGCTGCCCAAGTCAGACAAGGGGCTGAGGTTTAAATTAAGGATGTGCTGAGGTGCCTGGGGCTGCAGGGCTGAGCCTCCTGCGGCAGCTCAGGATGACAGCACGAGCACAGGCATTTTTTAACAGCTGGATACATCTTCTTAGAGATGCTACAGGGATAGGAACCTTGGAAACAGGCTGGGATGATGAGGGAAACTGCTGGAGGAGTAGCCAGGACCATGGTCTTGTTGAAGTGCAGTTTGTGCCTGGTGCTGGACGTGCTCAGCAAGGAGCTGCAGCCTGCCCTTGGTCTGGCAGGGAGTGCACCCACCTCACAGACCCCACAGACACACAGCACTGCACCAGGCTGGCTCCCTGGGCTATCCTCTTCCCTCTCCATGCTCTTATTAACAGGGAAGCTCAAAGGGAAGCCTGCAGTATCCCAAACCCACCTTCCAGATAGGGAAACACATCAGTCCTCACCTCCCTCAGCCTGGGATGCAGAAGGAAAGGCAGCATGAGGCCTTCTGGATGTGGAGAGGGAAGAGAGATGCATTAGGTATCCTGAAACTATTTTTAAAATTATAATCCAGGGAAACAAACAAAATTTTCACCCTGCCAAGGCACCATCAAAACTTCAGCTTAAATACTTTTTCTGGGTGCAATTAAACAGAGCAGACTGCTTGAACCTTCCCTGCAGCGGGGTCCCAATGGGGTTAAGGCTTTCTGAACTCTTCCTGCCCAACTTTCTCCCCCTCTCCTGCTCAGAGCTGGAGGGGAGACTGACTCATTTGGTTAAAAATAAAAACACTGCTATCTAAACTTTAATGGCTTTGTTTCTGATTGCTGCAGGCAGAGGTTCATATGCATTCCAAACAGCACTTTAACAGCAAATGTAGCGTTTTGGAAGCTATTCCACCTGAAAAACAATATCTTCCATCCCTCTGCCTTGCTCTGTTGGGGGCTGGGAGCACACCCGTTCTGGCTCCAGGTTCAGTGAGGTGATGGTGTGGAAAAGGGAAAAGCTGGCTCTGCTGCAAGGATGGTGCTGGAGAAAGTGAGGGCTGGGGTGGAGAGCAGGAGTGCTAATGAGGAGGGCTTCAACCTCTGCTGGGAGAGAAAGTGCTTGAAATGCTGGGGCTGGGGGTGATGCCAAACCCTGCCCCATCCAGGACTTATGAGGGGCCACACCAGCCCTCTCACTGGGGCCCCTGCAGACCTCCCAGCTGATTTCGCTGCCCAGAGGCCTCTCTATGCACCCAGAGCAAAGTTTGGATGTTGCACGCACTGATGTGTATGTCCAGTGGAAACTCCTTCACACAGGGGTCAATGGCAAAGAAGATGGGACAGATGGAGCTGGAGGTGGCTCTGCTGCCCGGCACTCACACACCGTGCCAGCGCCAGCTGCATGCTCTGGTGGCCCCTGTTGAAGCCTCTTCCATGGCACAGAACCATGGAATCTGCACTGGTGTGGGTTGGAATGGACCTCTAAAGGCCGTCTAGTCCAACCCCCTTCAACATCTTCAGCTAGAGCAGCTTGCTCAGAGCCACATTCAACCTGGCCTTAAGTCTCCACTGCTGCTTCTCTGGCCAGGAGAGCTGTGACAGGCCATGTGTGCCATCCCCTGTCCAGATGCACACATATTCCCCTTGGCTGCACAAATCCCACACAGACCACAGCTTTCACTGTGTTTATGGAAGGGAATGGCCACGGTGAGGTCTGGGATAGCTGATTTGCCCAGCCACCATCACTCTAGCTCTATGCTTCCAGCAGCAGCGTGGCCCCACTTCTATGTTGAGTTGCTCCATTTGTTCAGGTCTTTTTGTCCAACATTTGAGTGACAGTTCCCTGCATCGCTCCTGCTCCCATGGAAGTCAGGGATGAGCCTCTCACCTGGTCTTCCATCTGGTTTAAAAGGGACAAAGGAATCCGAGTTGGGGGTCACAATGGGATGGCCAGATAGCCTGTCCTCCAGGGGGGTAAGGTATTCATCTCATGCCTGTAGTGACTTTGTGGGGTTGCCCTGGCAACCAACGCTCAGAGATGATGCAATCAAATTTGGGAACGATGTGATTAGAAATTACAGGCAAGGGGAAACAAAGGGAAGCAAAGTTGCTGTGGCAGCTGGGATGCAGCGCTCGGTGCGTAACGCACGGGTCGGGCTGAGAGACATTATTCCGAGCAATTACACTAAAGATCATATTCTATTTGCCAGCTAATTACAGAATATCACTCAGTGCTGCCGTCCAGCCTGTCCCCACTCTGGGAGGGCTGGGAATGGTGCTCTCATTAACCCGCCTGTGTTTGATCTGCTCTTACATTTTCAACTGGCACCTGCCCAGCACAAACTACCATTTGCTTCTTCCGCTTCTTTGCATATTCCCTGTCCCACTTCACCGTGGCCTCTCATCCAGGGATGTGCTGCTCTCCCTTGGCACCTGCCCATCTCTGGCCACCTCCAAGGAAGAAGTGCTGATGAGCATCATAAAAGGGAGTGCTTTGCTTTGGGCTGCATGTGCCTGGCTGCAAGTGCTCAGCCACATTTTAACCCCAGGTGGGACAGCCCCAGAAAGTCTCTGCACCACCTGAGGACTCATAACTCCAGATTATAAAGCCCAAATATAATTTAGAACTGTGCTGCTTGAGCACAGCCGCCCAGATGCTCTGCCAGCTTCACAGCCCCACACGATTTGGTGCAGGATGCTTTGCTAAGCCACAAGCAGCTTCACTGCACTGCTGAGGGGACATGCTGCCACCCTCCAAGGGACACCCTGTTGGCACTCACCCCCTTGTTTGCAGCAGGTGGCAGGGCCAGGGGTGCAAGGTGTCCATGAGCTCTGTCAGACACTTCGGGCTTGGTTTATTTACCTGCCATGGGGCTCTGCTGTGTGTTCCTGGAAATAATTGCCCTGGAAAGGAGAAAGAATCAAGTGGAAATACAGGGAATAGGGATTTGCACTGTAAATATTACTGGTGATTCATAATCCCTTTTTCTCAGAATTTCAGCTTTCTTAACTATTATCCCTCTCACAGGAAGCCCCGACTGTTCTTTTGACAGTTTTATGTGACCCAGCAGGCACTTTTCATTCATTTTCACTGAAAAAACAAGAAGCTCAATTCCCTGTGGCAGGGTACCTGGTGGTGTCATTAGCCCTGTGCCAAGGATGAGGAGGGGCAATGGGAAGAGAGAGGAATCACTGCTGCTCTGATGTGACACCTCTTTACAGCCATCCACGCTGTCCTCGGCCATCAGAAATATCTGACAGCAGCCGAGTGTCACCTCAAGAGTGCAGAAACCAAATGTTTTCAAAGAAGCACTGAGGAGGACACAAACCAGATGCCATTTCTCTCCCAGGCCCTCCGGCCTTGTCTCTGCTGCCAGAAAAGACAGGGTGGTTTGAAATATGCATAACCTGCCATGTTTTAAGATCCCTGTGGTGACAGGGTACCTTGGTGGATGGTCAAGATGAACCTTGATGTTGTCTCCTGGTAGCACATGTGTTCAGGAGAGAGCAGGCAGTGCCTAAATGTGAGTCAGCCACTGGGTAAATATGATAAAGGTGCATTTCCCACCTCCCCTGCCCCCCCCAGTGTAGTTCCCTGTGGTTTTGGCATCCCAAAAGAATCCCCCCATCCTCCTAAATAACTTCCCCCCAGGTGGGAGCTGAGGCCAGAGGGAGGAGAAGGAGGCTTTGATTCACCTTATTTCATATATTTTCCACCTCTAAATCTAAAGCTCTACCTCCCATCACCCTGTGAGGGCACTGTGACCTTGTGCTGGCAGGGAGAACAGACAGACCTCAGAATAACCTGCCACATTCCCAAAAACCTCCTTTCCTGCTGTCTTAATCCTGGTGATAACATCAACAGGGTGTGAGAGAAGACAGTGAGGGTGGGGGCCAAGGTTTGGGCTTCAGCTCCCACCTCAGGGTCACTCTCTGGTCCCACCCCTACATCTTCCCTGTTATCCCCAAGGGGTGACCAGCCCAGCTCTCCTGGGCTGAGGCTCTACAAGAACCTGACAGGAGATTGTAGCCAAGTCAGGATCAGTCTTCTCTTCCAACTACCGAGCGATAGAAGATGAAATCTCCTCAAGTTGCACCAGGGGAGATTTAGATTGGATTTTAGGAAACATTTCTTCACTGAAAATATTGCCAAGCACTGGCACAGGTTTCCCGGGGCACTGGTGGAGTCACCATCTTTGGAGAGATTTAAAAGCTGTGTAGATGTGGCACTTGGGGACATAGACAGTGGTGGCTTTGGCAGTGCTGGGTTAATGGTTGGACCTGGTGATCTTTGAGGGCTTTTCCAATCTAAACAATTCCATGATTATGTGTCTTGGGTTCCACTTCCTTGCAGCCCATCAGTGGGGAACCACAGGACCTCCTCTTTTCTCCTCCTGCAAAGCAGCACTCCAACACCAACCTTTTCTCCCCAGCCCTTTCCTGAGCATTCCAATCCTGCATCCAAGAGCAAACTGTTGGAATGGCTGGGGCTGGGATGCCCTGAGCCCTGGCTGTGAACACCCAGGGACTCCAAAATGCAGGCAGATCAAACCACGGTGGGATGAGAGGAGGGAGGGCAGCTGAGGAGGCAGCAAACCCAAACGGGGGAGCTGCTCTTGCCAGATGGGGCACAGGGAGCAGAATTTCATTTGAATTGCTCGCAGGCTTAGCAGCCAGGCAGAAAGAAATCATCACAAATCCATCTAATGCAAACTAATGCTGGTCATTAGGAGGCAGGCTGGGAGAGCGCTGCCTGATCGGGAAAAAGACATTAGGAAAAAAGTTCCTGAGCAGATTTCTGAGCCAAAATAGATCATCTCTGAACAATTTAATCTTCATTTACTCTTGTTCTCCAGCCTGGGGAAGGGAGGGTTAATATTTCTGATTGTTTTTCCTACAAAGAAAGGTACCCCAGGATGATCTCATCTCTCATATAATTGAGCCAGGTTTTCAGCAATCACAGAATCAGAGAATCATGGAATGGTTTGGGCTGGAAGGGACCTTAAAGATCATCTAGATCCAACTTCACTGCCACGGGCATGGGCACCTGCCATCCAAACTGTCCTGTTGNCACAGAAATAACCCATCTTTGCCCAAAACAGCCCTTTCAATTATTCAAAGTGAGTTCAGTGCCAAGGCTCCTTCCACCCCAGCAAACGCAGCACCGAGCACAGCACGCTCCAAACCCTGCCCTGCACCCCAGGACGCCCATGCAGGCTCTCGGCAGGGAAAGAGTTAATATGTTTGCCTTGAACAAGCCAGGCTGGGCTCAGCTGGAGAGAATCGCTTTATCAGGAGAGGTTATGAGAAAAAGAAACTCTTAAAAGACTCCGGAGCAGAGTGTGAGTGTGGAGCTGGCGGGGAGTTGTGCTGTTCAGAGCCGGAGCGGGCGTGTGTTGGGAAAGCCTCTGCTGCTCTCTTGGAGGGGCAGATTTTGGTGCTCCCTGCTCCCCATTAAAGCTGGGGACTGTGGGTGGTGGCAGGTGGGGGCACTGTGCAGCCAGGCATAACTTTTGATGTTGTTCTGATGGGGAGCTGCTGAAAACCTCCTTGTTCTTCACAAAACTACTTCCCAAATCAAAGGCAGGTTTTACTTTTTTTTTTTTTTT
>WAAG01002900.1:12883-33276 GCA_013390105.1 Tichodroma muraria | reverse complement strand
CTTTTCATTCTATCTCAAGCTAATGCCTGGTCCACCCTAGGATATATATTTCTTTTCAGGAGACACTGTGGATTCTTTGCTGTAAATCCAACTTCTTCTTTCTTTTCCACAAAATAAAGAAGATAATTTCTCATTTCAGGGTAATTTATGGATGCTCTTAAATATCCTGCTTTTCCATGATAAATTACCTCCTTAAATCTTCTTTCTACATCAGTTGTCCATTCTCAAGACAGTGCTGTGACTTTTTGGGTGCCGCTGTTTCAAGGAGCTGTGTGCATTTCTCTCCTGAGAGTGGAAGAGTAGCAGCTGCTTTAGCTGTTGCCATCAAGATGCAGAATGTGTATTTATACATCTATAAATACACCAGTGGGTGCTAATAAAGCCCAGCAGAAACCCGACTTCACAAGTTCTTTGGGAAAACAGGAAAACAAAACAAAACAAAGTCAAATCATTCTTTCAAAGCACACAAAAATAGAAGATGTCTGCATTTGGGAGAAGCCAGTTTCAAACACTGCTCCCATCCAAAATTGGTGCCTAAGCATGGTGTAATCTTCCTGATGCCCTGCAAATAAGCAGAGCACCTCTTTTCTGTCTCTCTGTGCTACCAGGTTGTGCAGTTCAGCTCTGCCATGACCTGCCTTTTAATTTCCAAACAAACAAGGTCAACAAAGCTGGCAGCAGGTAGTTAAGTCAGTATAATAGGATTTTGATTGCTTTCCTACACCAGGAGAGTATACAGAGAGACATGGACATTATACTTCTGAGTGAAAGCACAAGACCTATTTCAAGGTTTTCATTAATTGCATTTATCTTTAAAGACAGGAATACCAAGTGATGCTTAGGTAAATAATGAGACCTTAACTTCACACACTGAGCTGCAATAAACAAGCAGCCAGCACTAGGGCCTTCTAAGAAGAGATTATTTTATTTTATTTTAATGAGGAGGATGAGTCATGTATTTCTTCTGGACCCAAATATTGCAGAATAATGCCTTGCTTTGGGACTGTAATTAAAAGTAAAGGTACCTTATCCTTCAGGAAGGACAAGGAAGGCTCCCTCCCTGCCTACATCTGACTTCACACTTGGTATTGGCTACAATCCTATTTTAAACATGACTAGGAATACCCAGAGGTTCCTTCTAACCAAAGCATTAGTTCTTTAATCTAAATTCCCGAGTCACAGAGATTCCCTCCAATGTTGTGATCTACAGAAGAATCACACCTGCACTGACATGACGTGGCTTTGTTTGCATTTATTCCACTTCATTCAATGCAAAACATCTGCTCTGATAGCTGTCCCGTTCCTGGAAGTGTTCCAGGCCAGGCTGGACAAAGCTTGGAGCAACCTGGGATAGTGGAAGATGTCCCTGCCCATGGCAGGTGGGTGGAACTGGATGGTCTTTAGAATTCATCCAACCCATTCTGTGATTCTCAAATAAATACAACATAAATGAAATAATAACAATGATGGACTCACTTCCTGTGAGTGTTCAAAAAGAAAAAAAAAACAAACCAAGCAGACACTTTGCAGTATGGTTGCAATATGNTACAATGAAATATTTAGGATCAGGCTGTTTTATTTTACACCATTCAAACTCCAAACTCTCTCACTGTTCATCTTTCAGCTGGATGCCTGTCTGACACAGAGTGGGGGACAAGTTAGAGGGCTGGAAATGGCAGATGAAACAATTTCTGCTTTAGCTGTTGCTCCTTCCTTGCTTCATAACCTCGAGCAAAAGGTTTCAGCTGCCTGCGACTCAATTTCTGCTCGTTGTAGCACAAGTTCTGCAAGGTATGAACTATTTTCTGCAATTCTACAGCAGGCAGAGCAGTAATATCCCATTCCCACATCAAGCCTCCAGATATGACACCGTGGTGAATAATAGTGTGAGAGAAATCAGCTCCAAACCATTTTTTTTTTTTAAAGAAAAAAGCTCCAATACCTCCTTCTCATTTGTTTCTGCAGTTTAGGAAACATACGTTCCACAGTGCACTGAGCTATTTCTAATATGACCAGCTGTGCAGGCTGATAGGCAAGAGATAAAACCATGTTGCTAATGAAAAACAGCTGCTCATTAGTCAGGAGAAAACTGGTTAGGGTGTTTAGAGATACAATTATTTTTACTGTTCTTGTCCCTTTTACACTTATACAGAAATTATATTATTATCAAATCATGCTAGACGGCGTCTCAGGTTGAACATTTTAAAAATGAATGTGGTTCATTAACAACATGATGAATATTTAAGCAGGATTACAGAGCATAATGAACTTCCTTTAAATTTTTTTCAAGTAGAAAAAACCCAATAAATTTGCTAATATTTTACTGGTTAATGTTGCAATTAGGTGTGCAGCATCATTTCCCAGCTTTATGAACATCTCTCTTTTGATGCTGACTCTGAATTTAAGTCTGAGGCACAGGGCTGAAAAGCTGCAATTTTTAAATTTTCAACATTATTCAGGTTGATACCTGAAGTCACTCACATAAGCAGTCACCTCATCAGCAAGGAACCCATGACAAAGGAAAGGAAATCAAGTCAAATGCTCAGTACCTTAAAAGTTAAACAAAACTGAAACCTCATCCTCTAAATTACCATTTTTGTGATCTTATCTTCACAAAATTAATGACAATTTCTCAGCTGCAAAACAATTTAATCTTTAAGATTCTTCTAATTTGTTACAGAAAAAAAAGCTGAGAAAATCAAGTAGAAAGAAACAGTTTCATATTGTTATTTCTAAATATTCCTTTAAAAATTCCTTTATAAATCTCATTATTTCATTGCCAAGGTGACATTTACTTAAGGTCTGGACCTTTATTCCGAGAGATTTGTTGTGAAATTTGGAATCTTTTTGCCATGAGCAGAGTGGGCTTAGCAATTCTGAGCCTGCTCTGATCAGACAATCTTCAGCTCAATTTACTCAGCAAGGAAAAGCAGCAAGATGAAAGAAAAAAAATAAAGGAGATTGATTAAAGATCTGCCTGAGAGCAGTGGTGGAGTCACAACCCCTGGAAGGTTTTAAGAGATGTGTTTAGGTTGCTCTTAGGGACATGGTTTAGTGTCCCTAAGCTTGGCAGTGCTTGATGATCAAGTGGACTTGATGATCTTGGATTTTCTAGCCTCAACAATTCTATGTCTCTAAAAGTCTCTGTGGCCAAGTATTTCTCTTTTGCTCTCTCCCTCTCCAGACTTACAGATGGAAGGCAGGGATCTCCCAAGACAGAATTTTACAGACTCAGATATCCACATTGGGTGGCACAGCAGAAATCTCCTAAATGAGATAAGCCTGACTGAAAATATCCATATAAAAACACTTTACACCAACATTTATTATTTGATGCCAAAAAGATACTTTTTTTTTCCCCCCAGAAAATGATGAATTCAGGGAATTATTTCACTGACACATCTTGAAGAGGAAAGAATTGTTATTTCCAAGTTACCTCCAATAGCAATGCAACACAACAGGAAATATGCAGAGCTTCCCTCTTTGCTGGCAAGATCAGAACTGGAAATAGTTCCACTGTAATGTTAATTCATTTATCTGGTACATTTGGAATTTACCAATAAATGTCTGTTGTGAAGGAGTGAGGAACTGTAAAGTTCACTGCTAATAAATGTCTTGAGGCAAATCCTTTTTTATCCCTTATGTTGCAGGTAAAATAAACAAGAGAAATTATCTGCCCTTACTCAGAATCCTAACCCTGGGACAAAGTCTTTGTGCAAGATGCTCTACAATCACCAGTTGAAAAGAAGGTTACAGTCCTGGGAATTTAATAGACTCAGTAGTTAATAAAAGACAAATGAGTAGAGATGGAGACCAGGGAAGGATGAGAAGTTAATGTTTATCTGGAGACAAAAGATTTATAATGTGCTGACAAGCTTCTTGTGTCAAATTTTTTGAGTTTCATAAGAGTGAAGAATTTTGAAGCCTAAAGAAACTGCTTTTCAAGTGTGGAAGGAGAGTAATTTCTACCAAATAAAGACCTAAACAGTAGAAGGCACAAATCTAGGATGGAAAGAGGCATCTGTATGGCTTTATTGGGTTTTACCTTGGCTGTGACTCACATGAGCTGTGTCCCCAAGGGTTGGATACATCACTGGCATCTCATTATGTGGGTGAATTTCTGGTCTTTGGGATGACCTCAGTAAAGTCCTGGGGCTCTTTCACAAATGTCACCAGTTTGCTGTTGCAGGGTGGCCCATGGGACAATCCAGCTGCCCTGGGAGTGAAAATGCATGTTCAGAATCAATCCTCTCCCCTGTTACACAATCTTAGGTAGAAACACAGGCACTGTTTGCATGCATATGTGCAGTGCACAAATCATCCACATCTACATCTGCTTATCTTAAATATTTCTATCACAGTAAAGCATGTCAAAAAAACCCTCACTGGACTCACTCAGCATGGCAAACCTCATCTGCACACATCAGTTGAGAACCTGGGATGTTGCCCAGAGGAAACCACGCTGTGGTTGCTGTTAGTTTTCCCTCTGATTGTTGCCTCTGTTCTCTGCTCCCTGATCAGGTCTCAGGTGAGTTATTCAGTATTTCACTACGTGTGCACAGAAGGTCCCCAGGGCTGGCAGTCCCCTCATGCACACTGGAAAAGAAACCCCACAGGCCAGCAGCACATGGTGAATCAGAAGCCAGAGGATGATTTGGATTGGGGTCACACATTAGTCAGAACAACAAAAAATAAATAGATGAGCATAATTTTACATTATATCAGCACGAGCTACAATAGCTCAGAGTGGGGAGCTGATTATTGCTCTGCAACTTACTGAAAAATGTCATGCTATTTATAGTGCTGAGCAAATAGCAAATTGTAATCATCTACTTCAGAGCCATTCAGTGTGTTGCTCTCCAGGTGGTCTCCTCTTGTGTCCCGTGCTGTAGCCTAGAGGAGAGATCAGTCACCGCGCTGAAAGCTTGGCACAGCCATGGCCAACTGGAAAAACAAAACAATTAATTTTACTAACTCCTGCTCTCCATGGGGAAGGAGGATCAAGCCTGGCTTTGCAGAATTATGCTGCTGAGCTGGGACAGGTTCTTTGCCCCTTTCAAATGAGAGTGATAAACTTTACAGAATTCAAGATAATTAACAGCATCATACTCTGATTAAACACCTCCAACAACTGAAATCACCTGATTGAAAACTAGAAGGGGACTGCAAGAATTCTGCAGAGGGACTTTGTATTACAAAGTCATGTAGTAATGGGACAAGGGGAATGGCTCTGAGGTGAAGAGAGCAGGTTTAGATTGGATATTAAAGAAAAAAATTTCCCTTTGAGGTCGGTGAGGCCCTGGCACAGGCTGCTCAAAGAAACTGTGGCTGCCCCATCCCTGGAAGTGTCCAGGCCAGGTTGGATGGGGCTTGGGGCACCCCGGGATAGTGAAGGTGTCCCTGCCCATGGAAGGGAGGTGGAACTGGATTTCTTTAAGATCCCTTCCAACCCAAACCATTCTGTGAATCCCCAGTGCAAACATACTGAGGGTATATTTCAATACTTAGTTTTTGCAAATTTTGTAACTTGATAAAGTAGGGGGCTGAAATTCTCTGTACAGTTTCACTGCTGTTTTGGTTCTGGAACCTTCAGGAGTTTTGCAACTCAGCTGCTTTCCTCATTATCTGTTCTGCTGTTCCTCTGTCCCAGGTTTTACATCAGTCTCACTACCTCGAGTCTATGTTGGAATAATATATTGACTCATCTAGACCTTAGCCAACTTTCAAATTACTCAAGTTGTGTTTTGTCAGTGCTCTGAGGGTTGTAGTCAGTCCATCTCAAGCTGCAGCAAGCCCTTGGGGATGCAAGGGATGCAGACTGAGAATGAAAGAGAAATTGCAAGGCTCTCTAATATTTCAGGGAAATCAGCAGTGAAAGATGGGACAAAAATCCTGGAGAGGAAATAAATGTACCAAAAGTAGAAGGTGATAGTAGGAAAAATGATTAGACCCTGCAGAAAAGCTGGCAAAGCTCTGTTATTTGCTTTCTTCTGTTTTGCCATGCCAGAGATGAATTTTCATAGGTCATGAACGCTATCAGGAAGGGAAAAAAATCTTAACTTAGGCTAAAATAACCTTAGAGAGCAGGTAATCTGGGTTTTCACTCCATCAAGCAGCTAAAATTCAACCTGATGTTTCCCACAGGCTATATCTGGAACTGCTAAATTGAATTCAGATTTACTAGATTGGTACCAGGATTACCTGGTTTTTTTCTTTCTAGAAGACTTATGTCATATTACTTTTCCCTATTCATCTCTCTTCACAAATCACTGTCCAAAGGGGGAGGAAGTACAGTGACTTCTTCGCTCTGAACATGACATTATGTGGAAATTTCCTCTTAAAAAATAACCTTACTATTACAAGGAAATAGTATACTTAAATAAGGCTTTCTCAATAATCACATTTGTAGGCAAGAAAAGGTCAGAGGTGGAAAGGGAAAATACGAAGAACATGAGGAAGTAAAAATCCCTGGTTTGTTTATTTACACATGTAGAATTTTGAACATATCAACTGGAGACTTCGTGAAAGAACATAACCTGATTTGTAAAACAAGTAGTTTTTGCAAAAAGGACTGCTAAATGAAGCTGTCAATAGAAATCTTCTTTTCACAGGTGGATTATATTGTATATTTGTGCTCCCAGAAAGGGAACAGAGTAAACCAATCTCCAGAAGCACACTTCAAACAAATGATTTTCAATCTGGTTTTAAATACTTGCTCCCGGGGTAAAGTAAAACTGTCTTGAGTTGCAAAATGGGGGCATTGAAACAGAAATATAGTTTTTTACTCTTTTCTGCAGTAGTGGCTTTGATATAGGAATGCAAATGAAAGGCCATGAAAGAGGAGTTTGAATACAGATCCCTGGCTTGTGTTTAGTGTGAGGGACTGAAGTGCCCACTGTGTAAACAGTTCCTCATGGCAATGCAAGGTCACATGGCCGAAATGGCTGAATTTTACTTTCAAAAGCAACTTAGGGCTAAACCCTCAAGAGGAGAAAATAGGTAGGGGCACAAATCCAGGCAATTTTGATGAAAATATTATTTCCTTAGGCAGTGAGTCATGGAATTCTCAATGGAATATCTTTGACTATTGATGTGCACTTAATAAGGACTCAGTGACAAGATCCACAGGAGCAGAGGAAATGGCTGCTGATCTGAATTAATGTTTTTATTTTATTGTTTTCCCCTGGGAAGCTCAGGTTGCCTCTCTAGTACTCAGAGGAAAAGTGTTACTTCTGCCAAGTACTTTAGCAACGTGGGAATTTTTGACCCTAAAGCTCTCCCTGGGGGTAAATCTTGATGGAGCAGCTGCTTTCATCTCTCCTGTTTTCCTCAACTCTTTCCACAGTCCGCAGTGGTATCCAAATTAAATGAATTTGGTTATGATCCACGTCCCACCCCAGCTGCAAGCTGGGAAAAGGAGCTTGATACATCTCACATTTGCCTCCAGATCTCCCAAGTGCTGCAGAAAGATGTCTCACACCAGTTCCTTCCTTCCTTCCAGTTCTGCTCCACTCCTGCATCATGCAGTAAAAATACACCTCCAGGAAAGATGCTTTGCCCTTTATAGGACCAGAAAAGGAATTCTTGTTAAACTTTTTTGGATTGCACTTTAGCTGCCCCTGCCCTCAAAAACAGGAGTATTTTGATTGCCTTGAGGCTCCTTCAGTCTCTGAGTGAATCAGATGAAGGTGCTGCTGTGAGGATTTTTGCAACCACAAGACCATCCCCATCTATGGAGAACTTGCTCTTCCTCTTTGGGAGAAGAGATTTTCATGGAATCACAGGATAGTTTGGGTTGGAAGGGTCCTTAAAAATCATCCCAGTTCAAACTTCCTGCTATGGGCAGGGACACATTCCACTGTCCCAGGTCGCTCCAAGCCTCGTCCAATCTGGTCTTGAACACTTCCAGGGATGGGGCAGCCACAGCTTCTCTGGGCAGCCTGTGCCAGGGCCTCACCATCTTCATAATAAGGAATTTCTTTCTCATACCTGATCTACATCTACTCTCATTCTGCTCATTTTCAACACAAGCATTAGCTTTTGCCAAAGTTATGTGAATAATAGGGGCATTTTAAACAAACACCTTATAAGTGTCTGTCCAACATTGTCCATTTCTGGAGAGCAATGTTCCCTATACCAGCACCTTCAAAACCTCGACCAAAGGGATAATGCCAGATAACAAAGAGTTAAGAAAGAGGTAAGAGAGAAGCCCATACCAGTGCAAGTGACATTTCCCTGTTGGATAGTTTAGGAAGAAACCTTCACTTTGAAACTAAATCTAATTGGAGTTTGTTTGGGATTCAGCTCTCCTACTGACTTAACAAGCTGCTGGAAAGTCTAATAAATACTGACATGATCCTTTTCTCTTTGTCAGAGCCTTCTGGGAACTCCACTTTGTAGATCAACAATGCCTCTCAGTGTTGCCTGTGTCACAATGTAGAGGGAAAAAATCCATGGTCAGCACCCACTTCTACATGGAATTTTAATGAGTATATTTCTAAATTTTCTCCAGCCAGTTCAGCTGAAGGAGTCACGAACATGATTTCATGCAAAAAGGGCTTCTAACCCCATTTCATAATGGGTATCTGGTACCTGGCTTAGGTTTTACCCTCCCAAAAGGGTAGGACATGGTGCAAATTGCAGTTAATTGCAATTGTTGCCCTTTTGTTAGTGCCTGCTTACTCAATATGGTTCCTCTTCCATCATTCCATTAGAATTAAAAGTTAAATTAACCCTGGTGACAGAACAAGAGAATTCTTGTTGCTTCTGTGTGCATCTCAAGGACTGGAAAGAGAGTTGACAAAAGCAGGGAGACAGCAGACTTTGTTTTGAACTTGAGTTTTATTTACTGATGCTTTGGAAGGTATAAAGTACAGCCACAAATAAATCCATAGGTAAGAACAAGTTTAGACTCTCAACTAAAGACTATTCAATGCCAGTTTAACAGGCTGATAAAAGTTCACAGTATAACAAGAGAAAATAAGTAGAATGAAATTGGGGTGAAGGACAGCTCAGAAGAAAAACACAATCTGTATAATCTTAGCTGAAGATTTAGGGGGAACAAAAAGAATAATCACAGACCATTTTACAAGATCTTAGTAATTCCCCTCCTCTGGTTTCATCCGTACTCTGAACTCCACCCTCGTGTTTATTTCTTCACTACTGTACCTGCCAAGGCCCCGCTCAGCTCCACACCACCAGGTCATGGCACACTGTCTTTGGAGTTGCAGCTCTGGAGCAAATAAGGGATTCTCTGGAGACCACTGAAAGGGGATCCGATCAGCATTTGAAAATCACAGATTTGTATTCCCTTCCACAGATGCACTCCCTTCCGGCTGATTGCAAATGGCTTTGGCAGGAGTTGGTGTCTTTGCAGATGAAGGAAGCTGCATCAGTGGGATGGAGGAAATCTGGCCAAGCACATTTGGGTAGAGGGAAATTGCACAGAGCATTTGTGGACTTTTCATCCCTGGAAATGCTCAAGGCCAGGTTGGATAGGGCTCTGAACATTTTAATCTGAAGGAGGTGTCCCTGCCCATGGCAGGGTGTTGGAACTAAATGATCTTTAAGGTCCCTTCCAATCCAAATCATTCTGCCATTCTATGAGAAAAGGAGTTAAACTTCAAGACTTTAGGTCTGTAGTTGTGATATGACTTCTCTACCCTTTCATGTGCCAGAGCTTTGGAGCACAAAACTAGTACTGTGTGTCTGTTTCCACCTGCCAGAGTAGGACCAAGCAACACTGAATGAAATCATGCTGCTGAACTTCCACAGCTTTTAGGTGACACAACTAAGTGTTACTTCTTCTCCATGGACTGTGTGAAGATGGTACAAACTGATTACAGAGAAGGGACAATCACACAGATGGGCAAATCTCTCAGGTTCTTCTGGGGGTAAAATATGGAGAAAAATTCAATCCAGAGATTTTTTTTATTGCATAACGGTAGAAGTTTGTGTCTTCAAAGAATTCAGAGACTGAGGGGACAATAAAGGGAAGTAATTTAATACTGCGAAGTGCCTGCAAGCAGTACATCTTACAAAGGTGCCTTGTACTGGCACTGCAAGTGTTTGGCCCTTTTATAACAAACTTCTGAGATTCTGTGTTTTGATCTCATAAGTACTGACCCTTGGTCATGAGTTTCCAGCTGATAAGAAGCCTGTGATAATCCAGCCCCTCAGCCCAGCACTACCTGCAGAATAGACTCTCCTTCCTGTGGATGGGGTGGGATGCAGTGGAGTTTCCCATCCTCCCTTGAAATACTTAGTTTTGATCACCCTTAAGCATTTCCAGAATACGCAGGAGGTGGCCCAGCAGAAGCAGCTCTAAGATCAGCTGACTGCTAATTAAAATTACCTCTGACAAGCTCATCACTTTACCCTCTTGTCCCTACTTAGGGACATTGGAATTCCTTACACTGGAAAACCCACTGCTGTCCCTGCTCCCTACTGATGTTCTTCCTACATCCCTCCCTAGCTACAGCCAGCAGGATTCAACCCTCTTATCCTCACTGTAATTCCCAGCCCAGCAACCCTCTCTGTCTCTGTTCCCTGGCGATGAATGTTCACAAAATTACAGTGAAAGCTGCAGTCAGAGGTCATTTTCTGCTCTGCCTTCTACGCCAGAAAAAGCTGAGATCCCTGTGATGGACCACTTGGTTTAATGTGAGCATGAGGCATTTTGTTTTTCAAGTCCATGAAGTTAAGAGGTATTAAAAGGCAGCTGCTTATTGACAAGCTATCAAATAAATTTGGAATGCATCCTGCTGTGTAGCCATCTGATGAAGCCGAATGGGAAAGCTAATGACCCTCACGCTATACTTGCCATAAAATATGGCCTTTATTTCAGCACTTGAGGTTTATTCTGTAATGGGGCAAGGAAGGAAAATGGAATGTATCCCATTTTGCTCCAGCATGGAATCACATATGCACATTTTGGTTACAAACCACTCAAAAAACTTGTTCTGTACATCCTGCCATGTGCTCCTCCTGCAAGCTCGAGAGCAAAACAGTCTGCGGCAGGCAAAGAAGCTCCTGACTTCCACAAATTATTTGGAGTTATTCCTCAAATACGAGCTGGAAAATCAGTTGGGGGATATCAGTTAATTAGCTCTGCCAGTTTTCTCCTGCTGAGAAGCTGACACAGTTGTTATAAATAATGCAGAGCCTTTTCATGCTCCGTGTGCTGCAGTGGTGTAACTGTCTGTGGAGTTTTGCTGATAGTGACATCTCAGGCTCATGTGACCAGCTGGGATAGATTCAGATATTTGTTTTTATCAGCAGCACACTTAACAAGGCATTACCTGTGTCCTCTGATTGGATGGAAATAACTAAGAATGTGATTTCCAATAGTAAAAGTGCATTTGGAAATAATCTTCCTGGCACAGGCTACTTCTTTTCTCCTTCTTTGTCTGTATTGCACCCAACACAACAGCAGCCTGACTACGCCTGTAATGATAGCAAAATTCAGATAATAATGTTGAACTATTATCTACCTCAAGTGCAGAGGGTAATCAACTGTTTAAACTCTCAGACAAGGATGTAACCCATTTGTTCTTGTAATGGGACACATTACATGTACTTCAAACTTTCCCCACTGTTTGCTGAAGTATTGGCAATTTTCTTTAACACTGCTGTACCAAGTAAGAAGCAAATACAGTGAAGGCATTGGGCATATTGTACCCAGAGACACTGAACTTAAGCTGACAGCAATAGCAAACCTCAGGTGTAACCCTGCATCTGCCTCCAACCCCACGCACTCAGTCAATAATCCTGGCATTTAAGGCCATACATTTCTGATTTCAGAAGTCAGCTCAATGAAAGACCAACAAATCAAAGTGTCTGTGTAAAATGATTCAATAGACTTTTTTTTAATATTTTATAAATAACTGATCTGTTGCTGAAAAAGGTCTCTGTGGCACTGGGAGCAATATCAAACATGGAAGTGAGATTTTTGAGAAAGAACATTTCTAGGAGCAGAAAGAAAGATGGAAAGGGATAAAATCTAAAATATTTGTCTGTCTTTGTTAGTCACCAATCCCCCTCTGCCTCAAATCCATCCCATTGTCCCTCATTCACATGAACTTCTTATTATAGAACTTTAGAATGGTTTGGGATGGAAGGGACTTTCAAGACCATTTTATTTCAACTTCCTGCCATGGACAGGGACACCTTCCACTATCCGAGAGCGCTCCAAGCCCTGTCCAGCCTGGCCTTGGACACTTCCAGGGATGGGGCAGCCACAGCTTCTCTGGGCAACCTTTGCCAGGGCATCACCGCCCTCAGAGGGAAGAATTTCTGCCAAATATCAAATCTTAATCTACCCTCCTTCAGCTTAAAGCCATTCCCTCTTGTCTTATCATTGTATTGCTGTGTCAAAAGTGACTCTTCAACATTTTTGTTGTTCCCATTCAGGTCCTGAAAGATCACAATAACAACATCCCAGAGCCTTCTCCAGGCTGAACAATCATAGTTTTCTCAGCATTAAAACGTTTTGCCAGCATTCAGTGTTACTACCCCTCTAAACAAAGACACAACATATGTTACTGTGCATCTTTGCGCTGACAATAATCAGTTTATATCCATGTCTGGATGAAAAAAAAGGAAGTATGGTGAAGGGCAAGCTGAATAGACTCCCTTAAACCCCATGTTCTGAAGAAAATCATTATCTTCACAATTTTCTAAACCATTTGCAGGCAGCAGCTGGGAGGTTTACACCAGGGAAGGAATGTTATACTCAAAACATATTTGCTTTCCACACATTTTTCCCCCAGTATGGATCACCAGCCACAGGTGGGGATAGGCTTGTGAGCGCTGCACCCAGAGGGCCATCCTGATATCTGCTATTCTCACATTATGCAAAGCCAAGTTGGTGCTGAATTAGTGGTTTTTCAGTCTCTCTAAAATCCATCTCAGCCAGATGTGGCCGTCTAGGCAGACTCTTAGGACCTTGGCTGTTTCTCACATGACTACATGTGGTGTCTACAGCAAAATCATCAACATCCACAAACCACCTCAGGAGCCTCTGACAGCCAACTGAAGTCCACCCCCTTCATCAGCAGAGACTAGAGAGAGATTCCTGGTTTCCCTAAGTAGTTCTGCATGTTTTATCAAGGCATAAAATCACTCTGTTGGTGATTAAATCTATCATAACTAAAATGGGAGCTTAGATATAGACACCTCAAATCAGATGACGTGTGTTACCCATCACTTTATATAAGAAACAAGGAGGTATTTATAGAGATCAAGATATCCCAGCTTTGAGGCTTTGCAAAGGATGCATTATCCATGTTATATTTATTTGGTGTTCTACAAATCTAGACTGATTTTAGTGATTAATTTTATTATTGCTAATGATTATTTGTACTGGAAGGCTGGAGAGGGACTTTTTACAAGAGCATGCAGTGACAGCACAAGGGGGAATGGCTTCAAGCCAAAAGAAGATTTAGATTGGATATTAGGAAGAAATTAGATTTAGATTGGATATTAGGAAGAAATTTCTCATGATGAGGGTGGTGCGGCCCTGGCACAGGTTGCCCAGAGAAGCTGTGGCTGCCCCACCCCTGGAAGTGCCCAAGGCGAGGTTGGACAGGGCTTGGAGCAACCTGGGATAGTGGAAGGTGTCCCTGCCCATGGCAGGGGCTTGGAACTGAATAATCTCTGAGTTCCTTTCCAAAACCATTCTGTGATTCTCTTTGTAAAAATAACATTATGAGTTTTCTGACCATGGTTATATGACTACAGAAGTGGAAAACAAAGGAGGTTAAGAATAATACCCTTTAAAACTTGGTCTTTTGGTTGACAGGATGAACTGCTGAGATCTCTCCCTACCTACTGAACTGTCTGTGTCACATCTAAAACAAAATGCTTAAGCTTTTCTGTAAAAGTTCTGCTTTGGGCTAATTTAAGACTCCAGTTCTTGAGAACTGAATATTTATTTTTACTTCACTGCAGGCTGGTCAAACACGAGTCAGCTCCTTTTTTGGGTTCCCCCCACCATGGCTAAGCCCGAGTTAACCAAAGCTAGCCATGCCTGGCTGAGAAGCACAGGCTCCTGCTGGTGACCCTGCACTCAGTCACTGATCATCTCGGCCCTGGAGGCAGCTGGACAAAAGCTCTGTCACTTTCCTGAGCTCCAGGCTGCTCTGCTCAGTGTCCCAGCAGTACATCTCTGTCCCCCCACACCGGGCTGCTCTCTCCCATCAGTCAGATACAGAGCAGCTGCCCCTGAAGGAAGACAACTTTCCAGCATCCAAGGCTGAGCCCTGGCTTTTTCCAGGAAGCAGCCACTTTACAGCCCCTCCTGGTCACCAGGGGAGTGTCTTGTGCCTCTGCTTTGTGCCAGCTCCAGCTGTAACGACTTTGCACACCCTGGTGCCAAAGGCTGGAGATAAAACTGTGTCCTGCATGCATCTAAACCAGTAACCACACGTTTTTTATGGGAAGGCAACACCTCCACAAATAAATTAAGGAGGTGTGAGAGCATTTTCCAGCACTGAGGCCAGAAATGACCTATGTTTATACAACTAAATCTTTTTTATACTGGAATTTAAAGTTACTGCATCCAGACTGACCGCTGGGAATTTTTGGGCTTGTGCCAGCTATCCATAAGCATCCAGGAATTGTAAAGACAGTGCCCAGGCAAAAACCCCACCAGGGATCATTGCAAAAATGTCTATCAGCAAATTCCAGTGCCCAGCATTGTTTCCTAACACAGTTTTATTTCCTAATGTTGCAGCAGTCCCCTTATGGCCTCACTGTGTGGGGACCTGGGCTCTGGACACCCTGGTAGCAGGTGGCCTCTAACACTCCATGCTTGTTTGAAAATAAATATTTCACAGTGGTTGCAACAACAAGCTGGGTTTTCATGCACAGGGGATGATGCCGGCCTGTGATTTCTACAAAACTCTGGGCTCCAGGAGCTCTTGGTGACTGTAAATTCTGCCAGGCAAATGGAGAATTTCTGAGGAATGACGGAGATGATTTTCTTTTATAGATGCTTCACACACTGGGTGTTGCCTTCAGAAAACACTGCTTTTTGCATGTAGAACATTAAGTGATCAAAGCATCTCTGAGCAAATGGATTTACAAGTGCACCCAGTATGTTGCTATGCTATTAACATGCTGAAAGCCCCTTCTGTCATCAGTTTTGTTATAGCTGATTGGAATTAAAGCTCTGCAGAGTCAAACTTTGAAAGAAGGTGGCTGCTTATTTTATTTTTTCCCCCCACAAAATTACGTTCTAGAAACTCTCATGGTGATAATTGTTAAATAACGAAAATATACAATAACAATTCACTTCTCCCCTGCGTCGTGAGCTTTATATAGTACAATATTATGAATATTCTATGTGGTTTTTTTTGTTTTGAATGTGATGGAAATGTGAGGTAATCTTAACAAAGCACAAAGTAAGCCATGCATTGTTATTTTTAACCTCTGAGGGGAGACAGAGCAAATAGCCCACCCACCCAGAAGGAAACAGACATGCTTCATATTAAACATAATTGCTTCCATGGGATTTTGGGGCTCAGGGTATGGAGACAATAAAGTTCTGAAATGTCAGTTCATCTTCCTGCTTTATAATCACTCATTGTACAGCTGTTCCCCTCACAGTGTGGGTGGCAGATGTCTGTAACAGGGCTTTAGAATCTCTAAACTTGCTAATGAAAAGTGCTTAATCCCTGCTCGCCATGGCAAATCCTTAATTGGTGAGGCTGCTGGTGCTGCAGGCAGCGTGTCAGGAGCTCTGGATGCACACATTCGGACACCATGGTTACCAGGAATGCTGGGCAAGGGCTTGGGGAGCCCAGATCCCAGGATTTCATCACTACCAGTGATGGAGGGATAATCAGTGATGTGTATCCTTGCTCCCGGAGTGTGCTTCCATCTCCCCAGTGAGGCAGCTGCTGAAATACCAAGACAGCCCTTGGAGTGGAGCTGATTCACTCCTGGTTTGGGGGATCATCATTGCACACTCCATCCCCAGACTCCTCTGCTGCTGCCTCAGTCACAGCACTGAAATTGAGCGAGATGCTGAGATCATGCGGAAAGCTAAAAATCCTGCCAGTGAAATGGCAATTATGATGTGTTATGCTGGAAGGCTCATGAATTTCCAGCAGCAGCAGGATAGATTGGAAGGTGCAGATTTTTCACTGAGCTTTTCATGGAGGGAAGTTGAGGGAATAGAGACTCCACGGAATTGAACCTGGTGTGGTTTCTTCCTGCGAGGCATTGTGCATCCTAAACCATCCTCCAGGGTTTCCTTTGCTCATGAGATGACACAACACATCCAGAGGAAGGAGAAGAAATCCCTAACTTGTACCTCAATGAGTTGTTTCTTTCTGACCACAGACATATCTCCAGCTCTAATTTTTTCTTCAGTTCTGTCACCACGTACAACATATAAATCTGTCTTTGCATTGAATTAAAAGCACCAGTGAGGAGAAGCAGCTCCAAATGTTGGGATTCTTGAAGCTATCCTGTGCAGAGCCAGGAGTTGGACTCGATGATCCTTGTGGATCCCTTCCAACTCAGAATATTCTATAATTCTGTGATTCCTGAATAATCCAGATGGAGGCATTTACTCCAAAGGCACTTAAAAACAGGAGGTGAATCCCACCCTCCCTGTCTTCACTGCCAAAGAATCTTATTCATTCTTTACAAGTGACTCCCTCTCATTCTTTTTCTTTTAGACTCATTCATATTTAAATATTTTAAGCAATATGAAGCAGCTCTGCTAAGGACCATGAAAGCTGGAGTAGCATGGGATACTCTAGAGCTTTGTGAGAATAGGTCTCTCTTCAGACCTAGATGGGAATTCAAGTCTCTGAAGGCAGAAAATAGTTTGAATTCCATGAACACCCTCCATGAACATCCAAATTTTTGTATTAATATGCACTGGAGTATCCAGATTTCACTGGTATCAAATAAAGTCTGACACAGCTACAATAATTCTTTCCTTTAACATTTATTTATTTCTATATTTTGCTTGACATTTACAGGTACTTACTCAAATTTAGATGACCAGCCAGTTAAACCCAGCTTTACATAATCTTAATTAAATGTGATAAAAATGCCATGGAATCAGAAAAGTTATGATGGATTGCCTAGCCAGGAATAATCATATGCTGGGGATATAGATACATAGATAGACATGCAGCTACATTCATTCCCTTACCAAAAATGATCAAGTGGAAAATTAGGCAAGCTTACAATTCTATCACAGATAATATTTTTTTTCCTTCAGAGCTCAAAAGAGTATTTCTGGGAATAAACTGAGAATGATAAAAAGTCCCTTTCACTCTCTGATTACTTTTTACTGATATGGCATCTAATATAAAAATAGCCCATAGCTTTTATAAAATTCAACAAAGTGAAGATTCTTGACAGCAATCATTTCTGAATATAGTAATGTATTCTTTTATTTACAGTCAGGACTGAAACAAGGCAGAAAAAAACCCTCACCAAAACCTTTTATAAAACCCACAAGTTTCACTGCAACAAAATTAAATGATACAGATTTGACACAGGAGCAAAAGACGTGATAGCAATATATGTGCATTTTTTGGGGATGAGGGAAATGAAAGAATGAACTAATTGCATTTTTATCTTAAAAAGAAGTTAATAAATTACCATTTCAAAGTGGGATTTACATATTCCAACACTTTGCAAAGATTAGCTCTTTCTTTGATAGTTTTTTCTTTCTCACTTTATTATCCTGCCTTTTGGATGAGATACTCAAACAAAAAAAAAAATTAAAAAATAAATTCCAAAGCCCATTCCTGTGCAGTCATTAAAAGGTCCTGTGGCACTTTCCACAAGAGCTGGAAGTGTTTTAAACATCACTGTCCTGGCAGAAGTCCAACTTGGGTAATTACATTCCGTCCTGCCTCAAAGAAATCTTTTCCTCAAGCTATAATTTCATTTGGAGACGCTGTTCCACACTTCTCTGCCTGGAAACAATCGCTCCGTGATCTCAGCTGCCACATTGCAGGCAGGGAATAGCTGCATTTTAGTGCAAGTGTTTTCTATAGACTCCTGTCATTCAGCCTCCCCACTGCACACCTGAGTCCAATCCACACTCCAAAACCTGCTCCCACTGTGCACCTGGGCAAAGCCCTCAATATGCCAAATAAAGGTGATTTCTATGGGAAGAATGAGGAATAATGTGCTGCATTTCACAAAACAACAACTGCAGTCATCTGTCATTTGTTGTATATAGGCACCTTATGGTTGCCACAGTTTGCAGAAAGGAATTTAGAGGTAAATAGAGTTGACAGCTTATATCACAAATTTCCTCTAGGATAAAATTTTATAATGACTGATTCACAAATGCAAAATGGCCATGAAATTTCAGAGAAAAAAGCATAAGGTGCATCATGATATTTTCTTTGATTCTTGTCACAGGAACTGAATCCTCTTCACATTGAACAGGATGAGAGATCTCCCCATGTCTTTTCAGATTGCCTCCATGGGATTCAAACTGGAAGTTCTGCTCCTCAACTGAATAATTTTTTCTCCAGTAGAGTGGCAGCACCATGTATAATGGTAAACAATAGAAAGATCTACATCTAAAGTAGATTTGAAAATCTACTCTGCCATCAGTGGAAAGCAAAACTCCGCAAGCAAACCATCCCTTCCAAAAAGGGATCTTTGTGAACACAAATATAGGAATATCCTTTAAGTTATCGTAGATAAATTTTGCAAGATGCTGGACTCAGTTGAGGTGAGTTATAGTCAGAATGGAGAAAATTAGAACGTGAATCAAAACATGGGGTGTTAAAATGAAAAAAATGTTGTGCTAGAGCACAGTGTGAGTAAATGGGGATGAAAGCTGTCTCTCACCCTGAAGACAGAAAACCACACAGGATTATGGCCCTGCCCTCTCTGGATGGTTGAATCATAGAGCATTTTATCAGTCTACTAAAGGGAAATTATCTCCTGAGTCAGAAATGTCCCCTCTGATCCCAAGGTCCTGCAGACAGTTCAGCAAAATCCTCTGGCTGAGGCAATCCTCTGCCTCCAGAAATTTCTACCGGATTTCAGACAAAGAGATTCAGCACCTAAAGCAAAACACAAAAACAGCAGAAAGATTTTCAGTCTGCAACAGGTGCTATATTAGGACCCAATTCAGCTTCATATTTGAAGAGGGAATTTTCCTTTTCCTGTATGAGACAATGCCAGGAGGATTAAACTCTGACTTTGCCTGTTTGGAAAGAGATTATGTCCTTGACTTGATGTCACTATTTCCTTCCCCCTTAATTAAGCAAAAAACTCAGCACAGGGGTAAGAATGGGAGAGAGAGGGAGAGGGAGAGAGAAAAGAATTAAGGAGAATCTGACCGGAAAAGCCAAGCAGTTAAAGTCTTTTAATTTAGTATTTAAAAGCTTTCCTGTGAGTCTGCTTCTCAGAGATATGACTTTTAAAGAAAATTAATTTTTCTTCCAACCAGAATATATGTACATATTTATACACACCCACAGCACAGACACATGAATGTGTAGAGAGAAGGAAGAGAAAAATTTATACTGAAAAAGATGTTGAAGATGTAGCAAAAGAATAAGACGCAGAAAGAATTTTTTCTGAGAAAATCCATTTTGTGAATCCGTGAGTAATCCCTGCAGAACACACACAGAGAAAGGTAAAGAATGAAGCAACACAGCTACGCTTAAAAACATATTCAGTTCTTGACACACTCAGAACTGCAGCAAAACCTCTCCGGGTTGTAAATTGCCCATTGTTTTTTAAAATACATTTTAAAATAATCTTTTTTACCACTCTATTAAGAAGACAAATAAATGCTTGTCCAAATCCCACCAAAACCTAACACAGGCATCTTGTGGTGGAGCTGTGAGCTAAAAGATCAGACCAGACTAGAGCGGGGAAAGAGCTCACTGAAGAGTTCTATCAGACGAATTTTATCAGACATTCGTGGTGCCATGTGCAGCTTGAATCTAAACAAAGCCTTCGGACTTTCCTCTCCCTCTCTGTGGAAAGCACCATGGAAGGAAGGATATGCTCCAGAGGCAAAGACTGGGGAGGCGTCAGAAGCACAGAAATTAGGGGTTGATTGCTTGGCTGATATTCCGATGCTCAGGCCATAAGTCCGTCTTTCTCCAAGCAAGCCCTGAGTTATTCTGCAGTCCCTCCAGCCCATGCAGTCTCATGATGGTTCCTCTTGTGATTATTACAGATTTCATTGATCAAAAAAAAAAGCCAGAGAGTCAAACAGCTTGAGTTGTGAGGGATTTCTGGAGGTTTCTGGTTCAACCTGTCACATGAAGTAGGGACAGCATCAAAGTTTTGTGCAGCTCAAATCCCTCTTTGTTATGTTTTGATTCCATGAGAATAGCTAAATACAGGCAGAAGGGAATAATCTTTCCCTTTGCCCTAAGGCA
>WAAG01002898.1:775-27101 GCA_013390105.1 Tichodroma muraria | reverse complement strand
AAAAAGAAAAAAAGAGAAGAGGAAGAATTTATTTCATACTGCAGCTTCATTTGTAAGATGAAAATTGAGGCTACCATTCAATGGCCACAGGTGGAGATTTCAAAAAGGTATTAGTGCTTGGATCGCAGTGGATATGGAAGGGTTATAGAGAGGGCAGATGGTCTTCTTCATGCAGAACAGATGGCCACCAAGTCATCCAAATCCCAAGAGCACTCTGCCTCAATTTCTTTTCAGATAATATAGCTACAGGAGAGCTATTCAGTAGTCTCCAGAGCCTTTTTTTTTTTTTTAATGGATACTTAATGTCCTGTTTCAGGGTAATCTAACTGANCTGTTTCAGTGTAGTCTAACTGAATCATGGCAATGGATAACACTGTTAATAAACAGTGGATTCCTACAAGCTAACAGTAAGATGACCCAATGGTAAATAATGGCTCATAAGTTTAGAGACTTCCAGGGAAGGAAAAAACCTCTCTGAACTGTTCAGCCTATTACGGCGAGCCATGTGCCATCCCAGATGTAGTTAATGCTTTACCTTAAGTGAAGCTGGCTGGTAATAAAAAGAGAAGGTTTCCATGGTGGCCTTGGATAATGTAAGGATATGCTCAATTTTCATACTGGAAGTTCTTTTAAAATAACCCAAGAAAGAAAAAAAGATTTGATACAGTATGTATCAACTTCTGTGACATTTCTAAGTTACAGTCATGAGAAGCAAATGGAATTGTGTATAATGTTACCATGGTGCCTTACTTTTGTACCTGATAGCATACCAGGGGAGGACAAGCATCCTCTGACATCCATCATGAGACCCAATGAACAAAGGAAATGTGTGCCAAGACTGATAAAACCAGTGCTTTGGTACAGAAGGAAGACTGAGAGGGTGAATGAGCTGGAGCATGATTTTCAAACTTCCTTGCAGTTGCTTCTGCCAGTATGGGATAGTCCTCGGTGAGAAGTGGGGTGCACCAGAAATTGGGATGTGCTGGAAATTTTTGCTTCCACTGTTGCTGTCTTGGGGATTTGGATGCTACTGCTTTAACTAGATTTGCCACATGACTTAAATTAATTCTAAGTACCTCATTATTTACTTTAAAGTTGCTATTATTTCATTATCATTAAACCGTTGTACTAGTTATTGCACATATATGTGCATTGCAAGGAACATTTCTACCCAGAGTTCTTGCTGCCAGTATTCATGTGGGTCTTTGTGCAATTTGCGTGCACCGTTTTGAGTACAGGTTGCTGCAACATGAAGTCTAGCAGTGATACGGCCCTTTGCTTGGTCCCTAGAGACTCGTGAGGCTTACATCAAAGTCCTACACTAGAAAGGAAGAGGAAAGCAGATGGGATGCTGTGTTATCAGCGCTGACTAGCTCACTGCTGATAGTGTTTGGCGGCTTCGCTGAGGCCCGAGTCTGCCACAGCGCACCTGCCCCACCGCGGAGCCCCACCGTGAAGTTCAAGCCTGTCTGAAAACTCTGAGTGCAACTGAACTGGATGAAAAGGTTTTTACAAGCACATGCAGTTTTAAATGCTAAACACACCATGATTACAAAAGCCTCAAAGTGTGATATGATCCAAATTCTTCTCTGACTCATCTAAAGTCAGATATTAATGAGAACACCAGGTGACTGGTTAGGGTCATCTGAGTACTAGTCAGCCCAGATCATGAAAGGCCTTTTTGTTCTCCATCAAAATAGACAATCAGACAGACTTTAGGGTCCAAAGCAGGAAGCAGAGCATGTGCTCATTGGGATGACAAGCAGATTTGAAAGAATTCTTATTTTTTAAACTTGGGGTGGGGACCTGTCCTTCATGTTCGGTGCAGGGGAGAAATGCAGCAAGTAGGGGATTGCAACACACAACACATGTAACTATTGTTACAGTTTCGCTAAGCCTAGAAAAAATAATTTTTGAATGGAAACTAAGCAATCATTTTTAAGACTGAATAAAAAATGTGTTTTAATATAGTGGCCAGGGAGCAGGAAGAGGGAAGAAGAACCCAAGAAAAATTAATTAGAACTAGAAAGAAAATGCACTGAGTAAATATTTTTCACTGATAGCTACTTAACATACATCTCTCAACACTCTATAAGAGAACTGATCATTCCAGTTATGCCAGTGGCTATTTTCTGAAGAGTAAATGTGTGTCCCCAAAAAATACCTGCAGCTGGGGCTTACACCCTTAAGTAAACAATGGTAAAAGTGATGCAAGACTGGTTCAATTTTACCCTTTTTTTGCAGCATAAAATTGCCTTAAAGATTGTGATAGCAGCCCTGGGCCTGTCCTCTGTAACAGAGGGTTTCTCAACTAATACAGGCCTTCTGTAAATGCTTCTGTCTCAGTCCTCTCCTTAGAGGAGGTAGAGTTGAAAACAATTTGAAGCAAATTTCACAGGTCCATACTGGATTGAATGTATGCATCTTTTCACATTCACTTTTCTCCTTACGATTCTCAAAACCCTACTTAAAGAATCCAGCTGTTGCAAGCCAGACTGTACAGTGCTCACCCCTACTGCACTCCATCAGAGTACTGTGGAAACATCTAGTGACTTCCAGTGGAAGAGGGATGGGCTGAAGGCAGGGCCCTTGTGCTACGCAAACACAAAAAAATTTCTTGTCTTTACAAGCTTGTAATGCAAATAAGGAAGGTGGACTAATGTTGGATGAGAAAACAGCTGCACAGAGAGCTGAAGGAACTTCCTTAAGATGGGAGAGCAGGTCAGCAGGTATATATTGCCATATTTAAGTGTTCTTACTTCCTTACAGCAGAACTTTTAGAGGCTGCTTACCCCTGTGTGGATTCTATACTCATTACACCTGTGTAATTCTAATTACACTATCTTTAGGTAAGATTTAATAAAGTACCATTTTTTTATTGGTGGACCCATTCCAAATATTCTGGTTGTTATTACTGCTGTGTTCTCTATGCAAAATTCAGGCCAACTTTTATGAAGTACTTACAGAAGTGCTGGGAGTTAAAAACTGTATCCCCATGCATTTAAAAGCACCTTCTTTCTTTATTAAATCACTAATAATAATGGCCTTAAGGATACTGAGGTCAGCAAAGTTTGACATTTCCAAATCTAAAATAATTTCAAAGAAATGGTAAATTGAATAAAATGAAGCTTGAAATGTTTCTTGAAGCTGCAGTTTGGTAAATCTTGAAAAGTCATGGTTCATTGTCAATGCTATGCTTCAAATTATTTATATGATTGCCAAAATACTGAATAGCCGTATGTGTGATGTTAAAAACTTTGCCACATTCTCCATGACAAGTTTTTACTTATGGTAAGGTCTATTTTTCCAAGGTTGAGAACTTTTGTTTTTTTTAGAAGTTAGTAGGAAGATTTGAACCTTGGCTTATAGCTTTATGGGAAAAAATCAACTACGGAAAAGAGAACACTTTACAAAAGATGTGATCTAACCTACTTGGATAATTACTTCTGTTGGATAATTAAATACAGGGTAATCTGAACTGGGAGACCAAAGTATCTCCATACTTACCACACCATTTCACTTTCCAGTTGCGATTAGCATCAACACCATGACAGTGAAACCTCATGTTCTTTGACCTTGTTTTCCTCCAAAATCGATCCTAGCATAAGTTACAAAATATTTAAATAGCAACATTACTCTATTTTGGCAAAACTCTATTTGTACACATAACAAATCAAACCTGGTAAACATATTCAGTATTCTAAGTGGAGTAATTTACTTCCATTTTGCAAGGTGCAAAGCGATGGACCAGATTTATACAGAGTCATATTTGAATAATGTAATAACCATTTGATCTTTCTTGTCTGAATAATTTTTTGAATAATGCTGCTGCCATTACTTACATTTGTCCAGCTGAAATGATATCCATCGACATTAAATACAGGCATGATATAGAAATACAGCTGAGTTAGCATCCTTCTCATGTCAGGATCAGTCTGGTAAGTCTGAAGTGCCTAAAGCAGAGAAGTCAAAGAAAATAGTTTCCATAATAAAAATAATTTCTCAATTAAGTGCTGTGATGGACTATGCCAGCCATGAGGCATTTGGCAGTACAGAGGTCTGTTCTCATGGCAGCACAGACATCCTTCTAGCTGTGCCCGAAAGGCTGATGTCTTCCTGCAAATGTGATTCAGACAGCGTGTGAACATGTGAAAAAGGTGTTTCAAAGACCCTATTCTCTCTGCTTCTCAGTTGCTTTCAGCCCTCAAAAAAATACAACTCATATTACAGAGAAGCAAATGCATGGAAAGTTTTCTTGAAGAAAGAGCTGGAAGTCAGTAGAATAGATTCTTAGTTGAAGAAATGAGTTTAGCTCCTGTAAGACAATGGAACCCTGTTGTTTCCACCAGGTGATTTGATAAGGTCTTGAAGCATTTAAGGCTCCCATTAACAGCACAGCTTCTGTTTATATTCAAAGTAGTTTACGATATGCACAATTATCAATACAAGCAGTTTATTCCTTTACAATTAAGACACCTCTCTAATTTTGGAGAACCTTTAGTATATAGCTTAATAGAAGTATAGGTGGGGAAAGTTTTTGGGTTTTTATCCATCTGCATCTTAAAAAAATGCAGCAAAACCAGAGGCTTCTCAGCATTTCTATTTGTTAGTGCCAGAGATGCTCCTTTACCTATTCCAGGAATCTTATACTCCACGTTCTCTTGCAAATACTGTCCCTTGACATAGCTGGGCATCATATTTGCATCTTTCAAAGTTAGTCTTGATTTTATAAGGTGAGGAATCCAGTGCTTCATGTGGCAGGTGGAAATCATATCACACTGATGCCGGGTTCAGAGGGATGCCTAAGCCTGGCTCCTCTCCTCCTGCTGCTGTGATTACAGCCTTCTGCTCTGCAGTATTTCTGGCCCTTCAGATCTGAAGAGTAGCATGTGTTTGGGGAGCAAAGGGAAACATTTGCTCTGAAATAAACTCAGCTAAATGCTTTTCGATTGACAAATGCTTGGGAGCAGTGTGAAGTACAGGAATTCAATACTTCTGGGCTCCTAACTATGCAGCTGTTTGAATTACTGAAGCTGCCATGGGAACTGATGGATGGTTTGTGTGGAACACCTGTAAGAAATAACCATACATTTGCACATGTCTGGGGCTGAAATTTACTCATGGACGTGTATGACATTTTTTTTCTTTACTGAGGGGATTACTGGGACTTCTAAGTACTTCTATGTGGTTCATTAACCGTCCCTCTGTTGTGCAGTGCTTGCTCCTTACCCAGCTTCATCTCATCCTCCCAGAAGTGCTGTTCACGTGCAAATCCTTCAGCCTCACAGTCAGATCCAAAGCAGCACATTATCCTTGTGAAAAGCCAAGTGCTACTCCACACTGAGCTCTTCTGTTTCAGCCATGCAAGAGGAGGGGACAGTGAGAAATAGAAGGCAAAGGGGCGAAGCACAGAATGAAATGAGACTTAGGCAGCAGGTAGGACAGGGGGGTGTGGAGCATTGCATGTTAGCATGAGGTCCTGAAAGAGGTATTCGGAGGGAAGAAGAAAATGACTGTGTGCTTTTGAGGGGAATCTTGATGGACTTCCCAGGAGAAAGCCAATGAGGAGGTCATGGGTTCCCTGGTCCATTTGCCAGGATTTCCCCAAAATTCTTATCTGGTATTTCATTTAAATTTGATTTACTTGTATTAAAAAGCCATATCAAATCTTCAAATAGATTTGGATTAAAAAAAAATGGTGTTCAGGGAAATGCAAGAAGATTGGTCTTGTCAAAACACTAATTTGTCAAATCAATGGTTACTCAGAAATAATGACCATGAAAATAAGGACTGTGTGTCATTGCTACTTCAGATACAGAGAACGCATATTGAAATGAACAGGGCACTATGTGCTTTAGGCCGGCCCTGCATTTAAATCTGCACAGAATTAAAAGCCTATATGGTAAGTATGGATGTTAAACTGGTAAAACTGTTCTTACAGCTGGAAACAGAACCAACCCATGCTTCAAAATGTGAGTCAAGGAAAATGAACATTTTTATCTTGCTTATTTCAAGCAGTAGTTTAGCTGAGGAGGAAATAAAGCACCACACACCACTTCCTTGATTTCTTACTGGTTTTCTGGTTTTAGACAGTGTTAGCAAATTAAGCTCAGGTTGTGTCCCCATGGTGGATATTTACGTACCAATGATGATGAAGTTGGCATGTGTGTTTGTATCTGTACTTTGTATGCCATTCCTTTGCTGTCAGTTACATCTGTAATTATGCATTCTGTTACACTGGGCTATAGACTGTGTTTTAAATTGCAATGCTGTAAGACTAAACTCTTTAAAACACTTTTAAAATCATCTCCTTAAAATAACTACAGATAATTAATTAATGTAAAGTAATACACTGCTTAAAATTGCATGAATGAATTTTGCGTATTTTTCAGAACCTTTCCAAATCTGCAAAAAGTGGCATAATGAAAATATTTGAATTAAGACTTTTTAATATACAATATGTTTTAAATCCTGTGAAGAATATATTTTCCTTGCTAGGTGAAAGCACCACCATTTTAAAACCTAAACAAAATATAGGCAGCAAAATGCCAAGTTTTATAGTGACTCTATGTTATTTTAATGCCTGTTGTCATTGACAAAATACTAGAAGCGACTTTGGAAAGCATTATAGTCCCCAGTAATAATCCTCAAAATTGAAAGTCTTAATGTTGGTTTAGAGCCAAATACGTCATTCAATTATGTTCTTTAAAGAATATATGGGGGTTTTTTAATAACTTTGTTACTCTTTTGGAGTAGTATTTAATTAAAAGTATAGTGGATCTAGAGCGGCTTTCTTCTTCGAAACCAAGCAGATAGTGGAAGTGAAATCATATTCACTCTTTCTGCTGAAAATACTCTGGTATTTTTATTTGATGTATGTAATCAGGCAACACAGACAGTATAATCTTTGGCAACGAGCCTTACAGTTACCAAGGTGCGTCCTTGCTGGAGCAAAGCCCGCGACTTGCCCTTTGTGACGCGACTCTCGAGCGCTCCCAACACCGGTCATGCGAACCACCTCCCCCACCCGCTCCCAGGGCTGAAACCTCTTCTCTCTGCTGTGTTCTGACGCGAGCAAGGCGAATGGAAACCATCAGTGAATTAATCGCATTGCAGTTTGCGGAGAGCTCTCAGAGCGCGGGTTGATTCTGCTTCCCCATCATGCAATCAATAGCAGCTTTGCTGCTGAATGTGCAGGGGGCAGAGCGGCCCATTAAACGCTGAATCGTGTTATTAGTGAGCGAACAGATGACGGAGGAACACTGCCAACACCGTGCAAGCAATCTGCCCGGGGGGTGGGGAAAGGAGCAGTGATTAATAGGATGGGGCTCGATCATCTGGATCAGCTGAGTGATGGTTGTTGATAGAGCTATACCGGCTTAGGCTGGCTGAGGATATGGTCCATAGGAAATTTAATTTAGGGGACGAAGTAAACAAAAGAGCTATATTGTAGACTGCCAAGGCAATAAAGGCAAGAGTGTAAAATGGATTTAGGATGCAGTTAGGCTTTTTATAAAATCAGGGGATTGACTGAGAAGGACATAGCAAGGAGACAGGGTTGGGAGAAACTGAAATCCCAGTTGAGCTTAATAAGGATTTGCTATCCCACAATTAATTATTATAAAATTTAAGGTAACAATCAGCTTTTGCTGTTTCTGATTTTGAATTAAACAATCATACTGAATTAAACAGTTACTATTTTAGCACAAGGAATTGTCTCCATTTACTACTCTGCCAGAAATCGCACAAAACTGCTTCTGGCAAACCAGGATTAACTCTTCTGTGCCATTATTAAGATATCACTTAAAACATCTTTTCTGACAGTAACACACGATATTTTACTTTTATCTGCACATGTTACACTTTAGCAGGCTGACACTGTCATCTGCCATTCAGGCCTTCATTGCCACTTTATCAGTTTGGCAAGTTAGTAATTAGCTCTGTCTCTGCTCTTGGAAACAGTACAGCTTTTTATCTCTGTTTTCCCTTTTACTGCTAGTGTCCTGCTTTGGCATTCAAATCACAAGCAGAGCGATAAGCCCATTATTAAGGCTAAGATACAGCAAGTATTTAAAAATAAATGGCTTAAAACAAAGGTTCAAATTTTCAAGGCTGAAGCTTAAACTGTGTCTGATTTATCTTTTTTGTTTAATATAAAGCAAAAACTTCTTTCCTCTTTGAAAGCATTTACCACAGGAGAAACCCAGAAACAACTGAGAAAGAGGACTGTGCTGCAACTGCTCCTCAACACCGGTAAAAGGAGTCTGACAAGAAGGATCTGCAGAATCCCAAAGACTTGATTATGTAGCTCCTTAAGGATGCAAATGGAAAAGACACTGAAGAACAGAAGAGGCAGCAGGATGATGTTGTGATTGAAATGTTAGAGAAGCAAATAGCCATTCCAGGAACCTTGTGCAAGGCTGGGACCACTCAAGCAAGGGCAGGATCTTGTGGGAAAGAAGATGCATAATTACACTGATCTTAGTAGAAACTGGAGAGACAACTTCTTGGTTCCTCTCAGAGAGGTAGCATGAAAAGAAAAAGAAAACCCTCTCAGATGCCAAACAAGTCAAGGACTGACCATCTGGGAAAAAAAAGGCCTGAGTTATTCTGAAGCACTGTGAATGCTTTGAAAGGAGCAACACAGATTTCTTTACTAGTAATTGTACAAAATTAGTGTCCACCAAAATATAGGCCTCTGAAAAATGTAATTATTGAATTTTACATCCTAATTGTGTTGCTCCATGGTAGCATATATTGAGGGAAACTAAAGAGAACTCACTTGAATACAAGGTTTAATTAAATTTTTGAGACACAATTGAATATTTAAGATAGAAACAATTACTTGTAATTCCGTTTCTGGAACAAATAAATTGTCCAACATGGAATTTTCTTTCACAGTCCCTTTTCATGCTCAGTAGTGTTTCTGCATATCAGCAGTTTTACTGAGGCCCTAATTACTCAGTACCATCATACAGGAATAGACTACTAAAATACAGAGCAGAATTTCTTCCTTAGGGCAACTAATGTGTTGGAACAACAACGTGAATTCTTTTCATGCCTTGAAGAAGAACAGACCCAACAGCTTAAAAGCCTTCAGGGGGTAGAATCTGAATGTCCTAGTGATGAATACTTAAATAGGAATTTACAGGAGCAAGTGTCATTGAAGAATTCCTATTACAGGCACAACACAGCTGCAGTGTTACTTTTATCGAGATCTACTCACATTGTGAAAAATTAATAGCTGCAAGCAAAATGAAAGCACTTTTTACCTTCTTAAGGTCATGGGTAAGCAGGAAGATGCAGCTGAGTAGCTGAAAGTGCACACAAAAAATAATGCAGTACTTACTTTCTTTTGGAGAAGGAAGCCTGAAAACAATTTTAACAGGTTGTTTTTTTTTTATTTGTTATCATGGAGGTGTAAAAGCAAAGGAAAGAACCTTCCCTAAACTGTCTTGTTGTTGAATAAAATCTGGGAAATTCCACCACGGATCAAAAGAGACAGAGGTACTTCACAGCATAAAAATGGTTTGCTACTGCTGTCTTTAAAACAATGCATCACATGCCTCGTTGTGGTGGTACCATGGTACTGCACTCCAACTTTTTGACATTGGCTTAGATTTTATCCATTAAAAAAACCAAACCAAAACCCAAAAATCACAACTGAGGCCCCAGATCAGGAAACTCTTGTTGATAGTGTTCACGGCTACTTGATTTTCCTTCCCCTCAGAAGTGGTGCAGACTTTCAGTAGCAAGCATGTGCTAGAGAGATGCAGATACTCAGAGAGAAGTGGTGTATAGGATGGCTGCCAAAAAAAGGGAACACATTCAGAACTGAAACAGCTGTGGAGTGGAAGGGAGACGTTGAGTAGAAGCAGAAACTACTACACGGAGGTGTGAACACTGCGCACGAACTTCAAACGGCAGGAACAGCATTTGCAGGACGGAAAAAAATCATGAGGATAAAACAAATTCTGCATTGGTACCACTGCCTCTTGCTGCTGAAAGGCTGATGAATGAAGTGCTGAGTGAAGAGGCTGGAAGAGGTGATCTCTCTGATGGAGAAAAAACAAATAGCATTTCAGGCAGAAACAGAAGCTCCTGACAGAGAAGAATGAATTAGCTAAAGACAAGTAAGGCTGAGTGTTTCAAATATAGATATTGCAGGATGAAACAGATGGATTTTTTCCTCTAGATAATGAATATATAGGGAACACTCAGAGAAGCCCATTTTTTTTTCCTTGAAATTAAGCAGCTAAAAAGACAGCTGGGGAGACTAGAATCTGGCAAACAATAAAAATTAAGCTCCAAGGATTGTATTGTGTTTACTGAAAGAGCTGCAGACATTCACGAAGAGATTGTCACCAGATGACTGGTCCTTCAAGGTGAAAAAAGCCCAGTTTTTGTGGTGCCAGCACTGGCGGGAGGCTTCAGGGGGGTAAAACAGCCCTGAGAAGCTTCTGACTCTCCTAAACCAAAGGCAAACTAAAAATTGATCAACTGGAGGAAAACTCAGGCAGGAAGATTTCACAGAGTAAGAAGATGCAATTATTTAAAGAGCAACAAATATTTCATGTCAAGTCAACATCAGCTAAAGAGCTTTAGCTGAAGAGAACAAACTTTGGAAAGAAAGAGCATCCAGCTAAAGGGTAAAAGGAAAAAGCTGCAGGTACAATGTTTGTTTTGGCCTTGCATGCCTCTCATTCTCTTTGGAATATTTCAAATTATTTCAAAAGCTCTTCAGATTTTTGAGGACCATCAGTCGACGATACTTCAGGAAAAGTTGTATACCTGTACCCAGGGAAGGACTGGCACAAATATCTCAATTATATGGAGAGGCAGTCAGGTCCTTGCCTTCTTTCCTCTATGGTTCAAAATTTCCACTTGGAGAACTCCAAAAAATGGAGCTGGAAAGCCTATCACAGTGGGTGGAATGCATTGTCTCAAAGAATAACTAAATATAGGTGTAATAAGCATCCTTTGAATAAATCTTAATCTGAAACCCTGGGATGTGGGAACACAGCATTTCAGTTGTACCTGTTCAAAAGCCTTTAGTTGGCTGACAAGTGATAGCTCAAGTGTATAATCCTTAGGAAACATAATTGTGTTGCTTCACATAACTATCTTACACACCCCCAAGATCAGACTATTTCTGAAGTGGATGAAAAAACTGGTATCTGAATTTGATAATTAGGCAGTATTTCAAGCCTCTGGTAGTTATGGATAACACAGTGAAAGAAATTTTCTAAATCTTAAAGCACTACTGGTTTTGATGGAGCTCAGCAAGACCCAGGAATGATCCAGAATGTGAAGCTGTTTTCCTGACAGTGTGGGCTTCAGCACTGGAATGAATGACTGAGTGCTGCCCTGTCGATGAAGGATATTGCAGATGTTTTGTCCATCAGGACACGGACTGTGGAATTTTGTAGAATGAGTATAAGTGCTACACTGGCTTTCAGCACATCTTGAAGTAAGAATACTTATGGCTTCACTGCCTCCTGACCACATGGCTGAACAGTGCAGAAGAGCCAACCCTTTTTAACACTGTCTGTGTGTCCTGCTTGCCCCTGCATCTGAGTGCACTATTGCTCTGACTGAGTTCTGTGTATGTGCTGTTCCTTTAGCTGGCTGCACTCAAGCACATCATAAACATTCTTGAGGAAGAATCTGAGGTCTTGAATGCTGCAAAAATCCTGGTAAAGACTGCTCTCTGGGGCCTGGTCCACAAGCCTAATGGCTGGCTAATTGGCAGTATGCATCCCATATGCATCCCACGAAGTGACTCATAAATCAGGCTCAAGCTGAGAATAGTGGGGGCAGATGTTGCCACTTTGCTTCTTAAACAGTCTGTGTCTCTCTCAGCTCATTATTATGGAGTGAAAAGACGGGTTTCTAGCCTGGTTTTGGAATAAATCAGTACCAATGTCAGCATGAAAAAAACCCAACCCTAACAAATAAAATACCTCTGAGAACTGCCCTCAGCCTTTAATTTATTTTTCTGGGGCTACATGTTTGCTCCCTGGAAGCATGATGAAGTCCAAATGCATAATCTTGAATAATTTGGGAACTGAAATAATTGTGATCTTGTAGTGGATGGGAGAAGAAGGTGGTGAAAGTCACTGCATTTTCAAAGTGTAAGGCTATTTTCACCTTCATTTGAGGCCCTGATGGAGTCACTTCTTTAAGGAGATGCATTTGATCTTAATGGACATTTCCCTTACAGTTGACATTGGATTCTTAGAACATTTTGTCAAGAAGAACAATCAGTACATGCTTCTTGAAGATTTTTAATTACTTAATTAATTAATTTCTTGAAATACAAATTCTTGCATCAGAAATAAAGAGTAACACGTTTCAAAGTCACATCTCAACTATGCTGTTTTCTGAAAATATTGTATGAAAGACATCTCAAGGTTATACATCATTGAAATGGATCAAATGGCAGCATTTATTAGAGGGAAGAAAGTCAAACCAGATGTAATGGGAATCCTCATCTGCTTTCACTAAAACTGAAACAGAATCTAGTTTTGATGTTAACTTGAATAGCAGCCTGTGAGCCATATTTCGGATTTTTTAAGAAATGGTAAAATCCTAAATTTGAGGTCTGGATAATTTGATAGCTGAATTCTGCTTCTTCTCTCTCAATAACATATGTACATATATAATTTTATTTTTGCAAAATGGCTATAGGTATTCTGTCTTTGTTTCTCTGAAGGCTATTTAATTTGGATAAATACATGATATATCTGAATTTTGTTTCTAAAGTCTACTGTTTTCTACAAAGTAATTACACATAATAGAGTATCTTTCAGTTCATAATATTTACTAACACATATTGATGTATTAGATTCCATGTAGCCTTTTTAAAATTCTAGGCTAACAAACCTTTTTGTCTTGCTGTGGACATAAGTTCTGGGTTCATTTATCTCTGCAGCTTGCCTTCAAAGTAGCCCACGTGTAATCAGTTCTGTTTCCTTTTACAGTTTGTCTTGCTTCCCTACTCCACCACAGGTCTTGTAATGTTTCCAGTATCAGAGCCCTTTTTCCATCCCTTTCCAGCTGAGTAAGGCTTGAATTGGGTGGGACTGCACTGTAACCTGACTGCTACTTCGCTACAGTACAGGTGCAGACACTTCTCTGTGCCTCATTAGCAGGTACCTAAAACTCTAGTACTGTGTGTGCAGGGTATTCCCTTTCTTGACTTGAAATTCAATGACAATGAGGTGAGGTTTGTCACAGGCCACCAGTACAGCTAATCCTGACAGAACATCTGATTATCTTTAGCTGAGAGACTACAGACATTTAGGAGCGCCGTCCACAGAAACAAACAATGATGTTGTTATTAACATCAGACCTATGGAACACAGAGCCAAGGCTAGAGCTCATTCTGGAGTAGATTATAAGAAAAAAACCAATACAAAACAACACACAGAAAACCAAACAAAACCCACAACTCCCCAAACCATAGTCTTTGCTCTCCATTTGTTTGTTTCAAAATGTGAGTAGGCTGCTTTCCTACTTTGAATTATATTGTCACATAATATCCTGTGTGTTCTCTTTCCCTTTTAAATCTGTAACTTCTGTATTTTTTTTCTTTAGTTATTATTTTCTTTTTCTCTAATTATTCTAATTGCCTAAATACAGAACAAGCCTGCACAGCAGGCAGCCTCTTGCCTTCTCATGCTCCAGCCCTACATCCTCACTTCCCAAGTCTGATCTGCTTTAGTCTCTTTTGCATTTTTAAGTAGGTGGGAGCCAGGTCCAGTTTAGCTGAACAATTCCAGGTTCTCTGTAGAAAGTGGGGAGCTGCTGCCATACCCAGGAAAAACACACGAGCCGCTGCTCAGTGGCACCTCCACCCTTTGGAGGTGCTCTCCCAATGCTTGCGGCAAATCCACTGTCACGCAGAAACTGCCACATCTAGGGGTGCAAGCAAGATAACTGAGGTCCCAAATTGAATAGGAATATTTGGTGAAGTTCGAGGCACCCAGTCTAAGGCCTGAATGTTAAGTGATGTTCATGCATAGAGGGTTTTCCTCCTAAGCTGAGTAGCTTGAAAAGCCTTCTTGTACACAGGAACATGGATATACTTCAATAAAAGTAAGTGTCAGAGATCACAGGGTGAAGTGAAAGCTTGGTAAGACATTTCAGGCTGCCTGCATGGTAAAGTAACGCATGTATGCTGTTCCTGCTAGAAAAGAAGCCAACATCATGTAAATCCAGCATTTCTTCTTGCTTGCCTTAAATCAATGGACTTGTAGTGCTACTCCTTAGAGTCAACAAACATGCCAGGAAAAATCTGTTTCCAAGCTGACAGCCCTTTCTCAGAACTGCCCGTAAGTACCAGGGAGGATGGAAAACTGGACTGCCAGGCTGCAGAGGTGCTTAAGGAAGGAGTTTGCCAGCAAAAGAGGATTGCAGAGTTTGAAGCACAGAAAGACCTTCAGTTTTTCCAGAGTTCTTACTAAAAATTTCTAATTCATACAATGAGAAAAGTAATATCCTTAACCAAGCAATCTAATCATCTTGTCTCTTCTCCTTAGCCAGTCGTTTTTAATATGATAGAGACTATGAGCATAATGCATTCTCTTCCTGATGCTTTTTGCTGGATTGAAATACTGTTCTGAGAAGGGATGGGCAGACAAAGGTGGTACATTCTTGCAGTCTGAAGGAACTCTGTGGAGACTACTTTCAATCCAGAAAAATGTTTTTATATAATTAGAGAAGCAGCCTTACAAGCTACTCTCTGAAGATCTCAAATAACAACCAGAAGGTTTTTGTATACACAACCACGGCCTATATTGTGCTATAAGGTCTATTGTGATTTTTACCCTACTGCCACATTGTACCGCTTTATGGGAAAACTTTGGTAAGGAAGAGGAATTTAAACAATAGCCTTCCCAACAGTGCCTTTCTGTCCCAGCTTCCCTCCTTACCACAGCATGTTCTCCTGGGTAGGAAAGCTGCTCAGAAATTGCAAGTTAGTTCATCTTTACATTAACAGACTCTTGATAAGAAGACACCATCACTGCACACCAAATTTGGAGACCAGCTCCTGAATCTCATTTAGCCTATTTGTGGTTACAGGCTCATCCAAACTCTAGTGGCCTCATTATTTCTGTACTTTCCCTATACACTGTTGTGACACCCGAAGGGAGGCCACACATGAGTATATGATCATCTCGGCATTAGGGTGTTGATGATGCAGAAGTTTACTGTCACAAAATCAGAGGAGGTATTAATACATTGTAGAATTACACAGTGATGGCTGGGAAAAAAAGTGATAAAATTGTGTGTCTATAGGAAATATATGTGTCTATAGTGTGTCTAAAATTGTGTGTCTAAAAGTGATAAAATTGTGTGCCTATAGCATTAGGGTGTTGATGATGCAGAAGTTTACTGTCACAAAATCAGAGGAGGTATTAATACATTGTAGAATTACACAGTGATGGCTGGGAAAAAAAGTGATAAAATTGTGTGTCTATAGGAAGAAGCTTGTAAAAGCATATTGCAATCCTTATTTTGTGAAAAAAAAAAATGGTATGCGAAGTACTCAAAGCACATCTGTGGGGGTATTTTTAAGCCACTTTTGACTTCTGCCAATTACATTGCAAGGTACTCTCCATTGTCTCATCTTGAACAAAAGTTTGTTGGCTAGGGGAAATGGGAAAATCCTGTAAACATATAATGCATCTGCAATGAAAATTAGAAGACTTTAGTGTTGATATTTAAAAAAAAACCCACCAAAAAACCCCAAACAGAACCAAAACAGAGCCAGAAAATTTGGAAGCAAAATTCCAATTCCATTTGATTTCATCTCTCATTTGAAAACTGCAGATGGATAAATATGGAGACTAAATATTAGACATCAAAAATAAAGGGATAACAAACCAAATAAGATAGAATCAAAGAAACATTGGAATCACTTGTTTTTCAGATAATATGAAATCCTTCATTTCAGGTGAAATCCATCTATGAAGAAGAACAGTCAGCACATCAATCCCTGGCTCTGAAACTGGTGTCAATGGCAGAATTTTGGGGGTTTTGATCATGGGTTGGTTTACACAACAGCAGGCTTCCTAGTGAGATAGGGCGCACCTGTCTCAAAGGGGGAAAAGGATCTTCGATCACAAGTTAAGAGGTCTCATTGAAAGAGCTTTAAACTGGATTTGAAGGTGGAAGAGGATAAAACCAGGCTTGATAAGAGATAAACTTGGGGGCACCACACAGATGTTTGAGAGATGTTGTTCTAGACAGGTCCTTCAGTCTGCCATCACAGTGGAGGCTGGGGATGGAGATCCGTGCAGCAGCAAAGGCAGAAGGGTTATTGATGTATTAGAAACCACAGAAGCGCCTAAAAACAGCCTTGTAGGAATTAGGGCTTCTTCCCTGCGGAAGGCATTCACATCAGTAGCCCAGCTGAAGCACATCTCTACCAACAGATGCAAGATGGGCAACAAACGGGAGCTGGAAGCCACTGCACAGCAGAAAAACTATATGATAGTTGCTGTCATGGAAACATGGTAGGTGAATTCTTGACAGATTGTGACCAACTGTTCAGAAAGGCCAAGTGCCAGATCCTGCACTTGAGTCACAGAGACCCCATGCAGTGCCACAGGCTGAGGGAAGAGTGGTTGGAGAGATTCCCATTGGAAAAAGACCTGGGGGTGCTGGTTGACAGCAGCTGGACATGAGCTAGAATGTGCCCAGGCGGCCAATATAAGGCCAATGGCACCTGGCTTGTATCAGGACTAGTGTGGCCAGCAGGACCAGGGCAGTGATTGTCCCCCTGTACTTGGCAGTGGTGAGGCCACACCTGGAATGCTGTGTTCAGTTTTGGGACCCTCATTACAAAAATGACACTGAGTCTTTTTTGTCAAGACTCTGGAATGAGTCCAGAGAAGGGAATTGAAGCTGGTGAAGGTCTGGGGCACAAATGTGATGAGGAACAGCTGAGAAATCTGAGGGCCTTTAGAGAAAAGGAGGCTCAGGAGGGTCCTTATTGCTCTCTACAACTACCACAGAAAAGGCTGTAGCCAGGTGGGAGCCAGCCTCTCATCTCAAGTAACAAGTGATAGGACAAGAGGAAATACCCTCAAGTTGAGCCAAGGGAAGCTTAGATTGGATACTGGGAAAAACTTCTTCACTGACAGGGCTGTCAAATATTGGAACAGGCTGTCCAGTGAAATGCTTGTCACCATCCCTGGAAGTATTTAAAAGATGTGTAGATGTGGCACTTGGGGTGATAGCTCAGTGGTGGACTTGGCAGTGTTAGGTTAACTGTTGGACTAGATGATCCTTAAGGTCTTTTCAAACCTAAACAATTCTGTGATTCTATTTCACGATTCTGTGACTTTAGCTTTCTATTCCTATGGAATCACACAAAAGAGAAATATCTCTTTTAAACTAAGTCCTTAAAACAAAGACAGTGCTGAACTGATCTGAAGCAGTACACACTGGCACTAATTTACCTGGGCCATTACCAAAATTACTGAAAATCTTCACACTTTTAGGTCTTGGAATAAAATCCTACTTCATATCTCTTCCAGTATGTGTCTGGCATATTTTTGTCTTGTGCCTAGCTGTGTCTGGCTGCCAGTAACAGCTTTGTTTATTAAGCACTTAAGTATTCCACAAATAATTTAAAGAAAGAGAGGTATAATAGTTAGTTATTTTCCCTATTAGTAGTGTGTTAGGTCTGCTACAGCAAAAATGCAAAGTTTATTTAACAGAAGGAACTGTACGACTGTAAATTTTAAACACTTACTTCTTTCACAAACCACTGGCAAAAGGCTGGGCCAATCCACTCTCTTGCATGAATCCCACAGTCTATCCAGACAGCTTTCTTGTAGGGCCGTGACCTTTTACCTAACTTGAAGTGTAAATATTCACAAAACACTGATAGATCACATCACATCACATTAGTGAAAACACAATAATGAGAAAATAATAGAATACGAGAGAGACTAAACCATTTTGAATTTCCTCATATAAAGGAACACAAATTTACTGTTTTACAAGGAACGGCCGAGATAACATTAGGCAGGTATGCCAAGATAATGAGGCTGACTTATGGGAAAAAACTGTAGGAGAAGTGAGATCTGTAAGTTCCTCTTTCATGAGGAATGATTATCACATGGAGTAGGGTGAGGAACAATGACACTACATGATCTGCATGGTAATGAATTAAATTTTCACAACTCTTCAATAGGAGGTGAAAATAAAATACATTGAAAGTAAGATTTTTTGCATCTTGCTAACACACTCTAATTTGTGGTCCTAATCATGTGAGTTGAGAGCACATAGCCCTGAAATTTTGTCAGTAGCTAAAGAAGAAACATTTGTGGCACATGTTGAGGAGGGCTCCACAGTCCTCTGGGATCCCTCTCCAGCCTAACTGCTCTCTTAGTCGTCTATAAACAAAATGCTTTCCAATCCCCTTAAATGCAAATCCTGCTAATTGAACTTGTCCTGTTATTTTTCTCCGTGCATATCCAATCCAGGTAAACAGGATTTAGCTATTAGTTTTCCAGCTTTCCCCCCCTTTTTCATTAAAGATGGCATCCAGAGGGATACTTAGATTTTTGCAACTCATCCTTAGAAAAGAGTGTTAAGCTGTGTCTCTGGTGTATGTGCTGTAACACAAATAACAGTGTCTGTCCCTGATTCCAGATTTTAGTCTCATTAATGACTAATCTTTACCTTGAGTACATACAGTGATCTCCCTTCATAGGATTTTCCAACAGAGAACATGTGAACAAGATCTGAATAAGTTCTGTTCAGATAATGCATCCAGTCCTCGATCTGCAACCATGAAAATAAAATCATTGCTTCAATCTTTGTATTTCATGGGAAAAAACTGTAATACATTTATTGACCTCAGTTCTCAGTCCTCTCACTATTTTTTGATTTTCCTGTAGTTTTTATTTTTGTCTTGTTTGTTTTTGTTTTTGCACTTTAACCATTATTTGGCACTCATAGCTCTATAGCCAGAGGCTGGATGCAGCCTTCACATGGGAGGTTTTTTTTCAATGAAATGTTTACCAGCATTTCATTGTTGGGTATTACTGGAATACATAAACTGTCCATCAAAAATATGGGGATGTGGCTAATTCACCATTGCCACTAATTATTAATGGAATGAAGAAAGAAGGTCCCTGATTCTGCCTGCCACAACACAATGGCAAGCAGATTGACATGCAGGACTCAATGCTACCTGCAGTATTTGTTTCACAGGCACCAGATCCTGTGGTGCAGCACTCTCCATGCTCAGCCTAGAGACTTTGTTTTGGTGCAGACTGAAACTGTTTATGTGAGCACACTAAAATCAACAGGAATTATTTATCCAGCCGTCATCCAGGATAGTATTCCTCATAAATTTGTATCTAAGTGTTTTTACGGATATGTACCTCCTGTGCAAATACTTGAGCATTTACTTGTATTGCTTAATTAAATGACTTAGTGTGACCAATCACTCATTGAAATCTCTTATTCCACCAGAGTAAAAGACCTACTTTAAAAACAAAACTCAAGTGCTCTGAAAGATAGTTACATGTAAAGATAAGTTTTGAATACAAATATTAAATATTTTTTTTTTTTCAAGGAAGTGCATATTTTTGAAGAAAATGCCTGAAGATGGACAGGTAACCAGAATTTGTAGAGAGAATGAAACCTTAGCCTTACTAAATACAACATTGTAGTAAATAGGAGGAACAATATGAGTTTTAATGCACCTCATCCAGGGAGTGGTACACTTCATAGTTATACCCAGAGAGGGACCTTCGATTCCTATGGGGCCTCCCTCCAGTCTGGTTCTCTATTGCTTGCTGTAGGTCTGATATGAGAATCCTAGGTAAAAAAAGATAGTGATATTAACTGAAAAACTAGAAGAACACAAGCTAAATCAGAACAACAATCACGTTTAGAAGAAATATAACAGAAGTTAAACCATCCCGACTTTACTTCATCTGTTACATTTTGACAACAGAGTGCTTCAGGCTCACTTGAATATAAGCTGCCAAATAAATACTCCAGCTGCTTTGAATTGTAACAGTGCCTTCAAAAACACAATAAGCTTGTTAAATAACTAAAACAGAATGATGTAAATAATGTAGCCAATGTGAAGAAGCACACACTTCCATTTGTTTATGGAGCAGCATTTACTGTCTTCTTTTATAATCCAATTATACTGCGTAATCATGGATCCTCAAAAACTGATTTCAAACCATTTCAAAAATTTTTGTAAGCTTAGGAAAACATGGACACACTTTCTCTTGGGAGTGGCAGAGTAAATTACATATAGCTAGAAGTTGTAGAGGCAAAACAAAAAAGAATTAAGAACTTCATTCTGTCTGAAACCAGAAAAAACAGCAAACAAAAAATCTAAAGTGAGCTTTGTTGTTTGCATTATCTACTCTGTTGTAATGGCTTGCGTTACCTACTCTGCTGTAGTTGTTTGCCATTTTTGTTAAAATAACTCAGGAAAAATATGAAAAATACTAAGCGAAATGTAAATATACTTGCATAAAAAGTGAGAAGTTCTTTGCATTAAGAGGAAAGTACAGAAAGAGTTGTGTAAGCTGAAACTTTCCTGTTTTATGGCAAAAATAAACAATGACACAAATACAAAATTGTAATATAGAAAACATATAAAAATAATTGTAATGAAGAAGATGAAGCATCCATCCATCTCACCAGACAGTAGCAGAAGCTGGGAATATTGTCACAGATATCTGTAAAAACATAACTGTAAAACTCAGAGTCATCCTTGTACGCCCCCTTCTCCTAAAGCATGGCAAGGTGTAATCACCATGGCACTAACTCAACATTCCCATAAAAAGACAGTCACGTTCAACCTTTTACTTTTTTATAGGCATTAGCTTCTGTGATTGGAAAAAGATGAAAAGAAATGGCATTTACTCTGCTCCTAACTCAGCTGTGCTGCAGATGCCTCAAAGGTAATAGGTCTATCCACATTTAGAATCAAAGTAAAGGTTATTCTCATCTTCCATTGCATTAGTGAAGTAGTTGTATAATTGGGAATTACATTGTTCTACATCAGCAAGATTCATTAAGCAAACTAGAGGATTACAGTCTCGACTTGCCAGGTGCTATATATACTGTACAGTATAAGACCAGTACTGTAAAGCTGATTAAAGGAGTGATTTTATTCAGCTCATTAGGGCATCTAATATTTAAAAAAATGCTGGACTGCTTTCCAGAATTCTGATTAGTATAAGCACCTACCAGAATCAAGCTCACTCTGTTAACTTATGCATCTGTACTCTAAATGAGATTTGATAGTTTTTCTTTACTTCTAAATGACTATGTACTGTGTGTACTTAAAACACAAAAGATCTTAAGTCCCTCAGGTGTGAATTCAACCTTGAGTGGCTTTTTTATCAGAAAACTTAAAACTGATATAAGTTGGTAGAGTTTAGCTGATGCCTGGTTTGTTTTCATGACCATCTTGTCATGAAGTCAAACCCTAAGAGAGATAAGCCTCTTTTACAGGCAAGTGCTGGTCATTATTAGGGATGCTGAAATGCTTCTTGACTTTGTAAATTTGTCATAATTCAGGTAAGCATCACTGCATCAAGCTGAAATTTTACCTGAGTTTGGCTCAGACTTTTCCAGTTCCAAAAGGGATGTAGAAATTTAACTCCATTGAAGTGTGTGGGGAAAAAAAAAATTAAAAAAAATTTGTGAAAATCAGCCATGTGGAAAGGAGCTGTACAAAATCTTGGCTGTGGAGCTGCACTTCAGCTCAGGGCCCCAGCTGTGATGTGGGCATGGCTGTGCTTGGCCAGCCTGCTCCTGCTGCTCCCTGACTATGGCTGTTACTGCTCTCATGGTGAATCCTCCTGGCTCTTGTGGAGTTACAGATCTCAGGAGACTTGTCAGGACAAGCACATGCTTGTTGAGGCTTTGCAGGATTTTGTTCCTAATGGCTGGGACCATCCAAAATGGACAGTGAGGAGAATAAGAGGGAGGGCGAAGGAAAAGTCTGGACCTGGTAAAATGCTGCCCAGCTTCCTTCCAAGTGCACACAACTTGTGTGCCAAAAGTCAGAGAGATTTTCTCTGTGGAAGATTAATCCAGTGTTGTGCTAGCATTTGTAGCATGTTTTTTGAGGTAAACTGCAGAGATGTTTTGCTCTGGCAGATCTTGCCCTTGCACATTGCTTTGCAACCCAAGCAGAGGTCTTCAAGTACAGAGAGTGTTTATAACACATATAAAATGTCCTTCTGTCATTTCATTAAAGGTGATTACTGTGAGCAGAAACAGCAGCAGACATGAATACAACTGCTGGGTCACAGTAATTAGGGAACATTTTTTTATAAGCACAGGAAAACAATTAGAAAAATCCCCATCTTGGTTTTAAACATAAACAAAACCAAAGCAGGGCTGAACCCACATGAAAGTCACTCTGAACTGCAGCTATAGAGCTTGTGTACTTAATTTCCTTATGTTTGTTTCTGTATTTTTAAAACAACTAATTAAGAAGAGAACATTGTTATAATAAAAATGGGATTCTGATGAGTACTATATATACGCATACATAAATACATCTACAGTATGATTTACACCATCCTTTTATCACTGAGAAATAAGCATAAATAACCTCATGTAGGTCTTTATACAGCAAATGTTTGAGAACTCATCAGCTGATTATTCAGATGCTTAGGCATGTCATTAAAGACTTCAAAGACAAGGTCATTACTCTTGTCCAGTATATCTTATGGCTAAATATGAAAGGGTAAATATACTTCAAAATTGCCTTGATTTTTTTTAAGGAGCACTATAAATGATATGTGAACCTAAGTGTGCATTTGTACTGTAAGACTTGCATTGGTCATTAGGAATGGAGAATAATAGAAGTAGTTCCTGTATAATTGATGGAGAAGTTTTGCCCCTGCATTTGCAGCTCACTTGTAAATAAACCTTGCTTGTGCTAAATAAAGAAAGAGGCAAAGCAGGCTGCAGAATTAGTAATTACCAACCCTCTCTTAACAGATGTGATTTCACATATACAGAAAACACTTCAGCTTGGCTCCAAAGGAGGACATTTAATTAAAGCTGCCTGCCTGTGGGAGATTTTCTGCTCTGCCATTAAAGCGGTTGTTTTCTTGGCAATGCCTAGCTGTCTGCCAGCCTAATTGCTGTGGCGTGGAGCGTATTTTCGAGCACGCTTGGTGAGGTAGGTGCAGACCTGCCCCGAAGGCCAGGTCACTGGAGAGAGGCACGGGAAGGGAAGCATGGGCTTACGTGTAGGGGATGTTTGCTTGCTGGAGGTAGGGCAGCAGGCTCCGCGTCGTGTTCCGCGGTACTCGCACGTCGGCGACTGCACCTTCAACGATGTGGGAGGGGCTGCTGGGCTGCCACAAGTCCACCTGTAGTGCAGGAACCAACCTGTAATTCACATGCATTCAGTGTAGGTGGGGAAGTCCAGGAGAAGGCATGCTTGAAGGTAGGGCCAACCCTCTAGGCATGGTAGAGACACTAAGACTGCATCAGCTGGTCCAGCTCGACACCTGTGCTAACAGAGCAGATTTTGAGGAGTGATTGTGTCCAGCTTACCACAACTCTCCTGGGAGATTTGCCAACGGGAACAGAGAGCAGTCTTCAGAATATGCCTCCTCAAACAGATCAAAACAAAAGCTACTTCTGGCTTCATACACCTCCTCAGACTATTATACATTCCCAATGTATTAGCTCCTATGCATTCCAAAAAATGCTATATTTTTGATACAGAAAGCATACCAGTGTGGTTTGCAAAATGTACTTGAGTTTTATCCTTGATAATAAGCTGATCAGAGGTCAGTAACGGGTCACCAAGACAATGAATACACAATCATTTTATATTCAATGTCAAAATAACAGGATTAAGATAATCAGATTATTACAATCTTGCAAAAAATGATAGCTACTGAACTATACCGCTATTGTCATTGTGCTATCTGTATCTGCACGTACCTAAGGGATGTTTCTTGTCCATTTTTCCTTCCTTTTGTTGCCAAATCTGAAATACACTTGGAAATTTTAGGCCAGTACATGAATTTTCAAGAAAGCAAGAAAATTTGCAAATCTCTTTTTCAAAGGGATAATATTAAAATATATAAAATAGTGTACTATAAAAACTATATAAAATAGTGTACCAACACATACTCTTCCACAGAGGAGAGCATAGTTCCTCCTCAGCCAGTGTGAGGACAGTGGAATGAACACAGGTCAACAAAACTCCAGAGATTCTGGATGTTCATAGGAGATTATAAATGGGAGTTTCAACAACAACCTCTGTATCAACATGACAAATAGGCATTCCAAGATCCACAGGCATTAAAAATACATTTGTGAGCTGAATACAAGGAAGGAAATTGATACATTTCCACACTTTTCTTAAAGAGAATCTAAAAGGGATTAATACTTGAAAAATGTCTTTTGGTTTTTTGTCTTGTCTTTTCTGTTTTATTGCAATCAGCCATGCCAGGCAACACTGATGAAGCTGTTGATACAGCTCATGAGTGTCCACTGCTTTCCAGGTATCTTAAAGGATTTTTATAAGCTATACTTTTGAACCTCCTCACTTCTTTTATGCCATAGAAGCTATTTGAAATCATCAAATGCATTTACCTGGTCTTGCTAAGGACTTCATTTGCAAGAGGAGTACAATCTTGCAACAGGGAGATTACAGGAAGACAGGTTTAGTTCTCACCATTTCTCAAATGACCCTGAGTAAGAATATTCTGATTACTAAGAGGGCATCTAACACTGAACCTGGTGCTACCTCTTCAAGCAATGGTGACCTCAGCCCAGTTAATCCAATTAAATGCCTGCTACTTTGGAAGGAGCAGAACTGAAACACAGGGCCAGCCTCTTCTTGTCCTTGCCAAAACCACCCTTTGTTTCAAGCTGCCACAATATGGTCTCTGGATCCAAGTCATAGTGATGGGTGGGTGCAGCATCTTTTGAAGTCTAACACCAGGACTGGCAAAGTTCACGAGGCTTGTGAAGCTGACAGTAGCTATGACAGATGGCCAGTAGAAACCAAAGTCATGAATTAAATGGTGCTAAATGCTGCTTACAAATAAAGATGGACTCACTGTGCTAACACCCTATGGTTTTTAGTTTATCTGTCTTTCATATTTTGATAAATTATAGGCACCCAGTGAAATTCCCCCCTAATTCAGCATGGGTAATTTCACACATGGTTAATTAGATGCGTGTATTCGACTTTTAAGATTTATTCCTAAAAATATACATCAGAAAGGGTAATTTTGTTGCTCTTGGAGTAACAGTCTATCAATCAGCTCAGCTTGAGCCATCTTTATAAAAATAACAACAAATTGCTACATACAAGTAACAACAACTGAAGTGAAGCGTCTCCTGGCCAACTGCAATAACTAAGCACACAAAACTGGAATAGAAAAAGCCCCCAACAAATCACAACTGATGTACACCTAAAACATGGCTTTGTTCTTGACAGTTGCTCAGGATTTGTTTTGGTGAAAGTCTTCATCATCATGGAGGGGATAAGCCAACCAATATTCACGCAACTAATAGTTATATTATAATGTTATAAAATCACCAGACTCTTTAAGTTCTGAGGTATTCTAATTGTTCCTCACATTACTGGCTATAAGTGAATATTAAAAGCAGGAGCAATCTTCTTTTAACTAGTGAAATCTGTGGCATGTTGCCACTATCCTCTTTTGGTGAAAATATTTTTTCACCTCTATTTGGTGAGCAATATTTCGCTCCTGGCATTGTCCTGGAAGTGAGACAAAAAAATCCCATATTTAGAATGCAAATCATTCCCCTTCATCTCAGTTCCCTGTTTGGGTAATTTGGCTTCCTTTGACTCCCACTCCCCATCCTTTGCAATGTAAACGAAGCAGTCAGTGCTTCTCTGGGAAGCATTACCTGTGCTGTCCAGAACACCACTTCAGTCACTGGCTGGATTTTGCCTTATAAAGCATATAACGAGCAACACGTTTCTCCAACAGACATCTTACATATATTGCAGCTGTCAGCTTGTCCTTGGTGTGACAAGTACATGAAAACTGACAAACAGGAGATGGATTTCAGAGCAAGCATGTTTGGACTGAGCAAGTCCAGCTATCCTCTACTCACTGTCATCTTCGCAACACTTCATTGTTGCATCTCCCACGGATACTGAGGGTCTTATTGAAGTCACCACTCTTATTTCAACATCATTCCTCTCAGAAATATGCTTTGGATTTCTATGCTGGGCTCTGCTGGCTAGTGAGGGGACAATGAAACCAATTGCTGTCCTATCCTCTTCCCTCTCTATGATGGAGTGTTT